>SNSD01000003.1:1800000-1976459 GCA_004522665.1 Venturia nashicola | reverse complement strand
TAACCCTAACCCTAACCCTAACCCTAACCCTAACCCTAACCCTAACCCTAACCCTAACCCTAACCCTAACCCTAACCCTAACCCTAACCCTAACCCTAACCCTAACCCTAACCCTAACCCTAACCCTAACCCTAACCCTTACCCAACCCTAACCCTAAACCCCAACCCTAACCCTATCCTACTAATTTAGTAATATACTATAGGTAAGATAAGTATAGATAATATAGTATTAAATTACTATTAACTTCTACCGCTTAGCTACTATATAAAGGTAAGGTAATAGGATCTTTAAGTATTTTATAAAGAGATAGATAAGGTAGTTTATAAAGAAATAGATAAGGTAGTTAAGGTAAAAGAAAAAGAGTCTAGAGTTAAAATAAGTAATAAGAATTAGATCGTATTATTATATTATCTTAGTTACTATTCTATTCCTATATACGTACCGCGCTAGTAATTTAGTTCCTATATTTAGTATTATTATTTACCCTTTCCTATTTAGTTTAGTAGTTATTATTATATATTCCCTACTCTAGTAAATTATAGTATTATAGTAGTTTTATATTATTATTATCGTACTCCTAAGTTCTTATTATTATATAGAAATATAGTAATCTAGTTTCTATATTATCGATAGTAGTATTATCCCGTTATTATACTAATATATAATATATTAGTATACCGGTATTATTCTTATTTAAATATTAAGTAATATTATTATTCTTATTATATTATTATTCTATCCTCTTTTATATTCCTATTCTATTTCCTATTCTAGTTATATACCTTTATCCCCCTTATATCCCCTCCCTAGATAGATAATACGTCGACCCTTAACGTATTCTAAGATATATACTAAAACTATAAAGAACTAGTAAATAAATCTAAATAGTAAAAAGAATCTTAATAGAGTTATAGAACCTCTTATATCCTAAGATACTAAGAAAGAACTTAAAAATAAGAAAGTACTCGAAAGAGTTATAAAATATTTACGCGTATACTAAATTATCTAAATATACTATAAAATCCTAAATATTTCTAAAAACTAAAGAAAGAACTTAAAAGAGTTTATAAACTAAGAAAGAATTTAAAATACTTCTAAAATATTTAAAAATATTAAAAGATTCTATATATTCCTAAAGTTACTCTATACGTCGCGCGTATTAACGCTTAGTATAGGAAGCGGCTCCTCGGGAGGTATACTAGATAGTAATAGTAATTATTAGGTTATTACTCTAATAACCTAATCTATTACGATTATATTCGAGTAAAAGTTAGTTAAATAGGAGGACTTTTCGAGGTAATTAGTTAAAATTTTCCTTATAGTTTCTAGTTATAGTAGTATTATACGTAATATTCGTTCGTATTATTTAATTCTAGGTTATTCGTTTGTTTTCCTTAATATAGCTCGACTTTAATATAGATTTCTAACTTAAAAGACTTCTTCCTCCTCTACTAAAAATTCTACGTCGTCTCTTAATATTCGCTTTTCTACTTTCTATACTCTTTACTACCCGTTTTAACGTAAATAAAGACTAATATATAAACGGTTTCTATATAAAATAATATAGAATAAGGTACGGTAGTCTAAATAAAATAAAGTAAACTTCCTAACTCCCTATATAAAAAGGTAACTCTTCTAATCTTTTCGAATATATATATATAAAACCTAATATAAAAAAAAAAAGTAATAAACGTCTACTATAAAGCTAGCTATCTAGGAATCGAACTATTATAATATATATACTAGGGTATAGTCCGCCTTATAAAGGTATCTAGAGATAAAGATATTATACTAAGATAATTACCCGAATATTAGATCTTTTAGAATCTAAGAAGGAAGGTATAAACTAGTATAGTTCTTAAACTAGCTAAAGTTAAGTTTTATAAAAGTAATATCTAACTAAGTCCGTTTAAGCGTAAAGCTAGATTAGTAGAATAGTAGAGGATACTATTAATTTAACTAAGAATAGTTAGGAGGTAGGGTCTAAGTAGTAAAAGACTAAGTAGTAAAGGTCCGAGTAGCGAATTAGGAGAATATAACTACTTTAACTTATAGGATTATCCTCTTAAGGACTATATAGATCTATTCTAATCTTAAAATATAAGAGTAGGGAGGCTTAGATAGAGGATAGAACGTAAATTATTAACGCTACTAGAAGGGCTATCGAAGAGTAAGAAGCTATTAAAGAGGTTAGAATAAAAGAAATAATAAAAGTATTCTCTTAAGTATAAACCTTAAGTTTCGTAGATATAAGCTTAAGGACCGAGTAGGATTAATAAGTAAAAGAGTTTAAATAAAAGGATCGATAATTATATTCCTATAAGTATAAATCCTAGGTTTCGTAGATATAAACTTAAGGACCGAGTAGGATTAATAAGTAAGAGAGTCTAAATAAAAGAATCGATAATTATATTTCTATAAGTATAAATCCTATATTTCGTAGATATAAGCTTAAGGACTAAGTAGGATTAATAAGTTAATATAATCTTATTAAAGCTTAAACCGAAGACTATTAAGGAACCTAAGGTAGACCGTATAGGAGGACCTTAAGGGGTATAAATACTTCCTAGAGAACTAGTAGGACTAAACTAATATTAGACTTAACTAAGGACCTAGACTTTAATAGATATATATATACTTAAAGTTTACTAGATTATAAGCTATTTATTAGATAGGTATCTACTTAGTAGAGATAGATATATTTAGTAGCTATAGGGGATATTAGATCGTAGTAATTCCTAATATACGGAGGAGAATCGAAAGGTATAAAGTAGAGGAGGATATTAAAGTCGTTTTAGAGTAGAGAAAAGTTAAAAATATATAAATATAGTATATAGCGCGGAGAAGAATCGAAAGCGTATAAATTAAAAGGAGATTAATTAAATCTAAAGTAGAGGATAGTCGAAAGCGTATAAAATAGGGGACGAGAGGATTTAAAAGGTATATAAGACTCTTAGAATCGTATATAGAGTTCCTTTATACTAATATATAAATAAGGGGTTTAATTAAGGTATAGTATATTAGCTTATTAGCTTAATATATTATATTCGATTTCTAATCGTTTTTTTTTCTATATTACGAGTATTTATAAGTTATTTATAAATTAAATACTTCTCTATAGTTCCTAGTAATCCTCGTATTAACTAGGGTTAAATTCTTCTAGTCTAGGAATAATTACTTATAGTCTAGATTAACGAACTAATATATCTAGGTCCTTATTACTAGGTTACTTTTCTTATTCCTATTCTATATCCTTATCTAAGTAAATATTATCTTATTCCTATCTATATTCTTATTCTATTATATACTCCTAACTAGTATTAAGGAGGTTATTACCTATAGGCCTATCCTACTAGTAAAAGATCCTAATCCTATTTCCTCGGATCGATTTATATACTAAGACTCTATTTAGTTCCTCGAGTTTATAATAATTAATAGATAATCTAGTTCTCTTATCCTTATATACTTCTATAATACGGTATAGACCGACCTATATAAATTCTAACTTAGATCCGAAATCCTTAATAATTTTCGTATTATATAAGAGGATAAGCTATCCTACGTTTAGGTTTTTAGTACGTATTCTAGTATAATATTATAATTCCTAGTACTTATTTACTTCCTATTTTATATATTTCTATCTTATAATAGCTTTCTAGAGGTCTTCTCCTCTCTAATCTAGTTACTTTACTCGTAGAAAGAAAAGGTATTCTATTATCCTAACTATAGACTATAGGAGGTTTTACTATATAACTATTTTTAGTTCGATCGGAAGGATATATTCCTTACTAAATATTATTCTAACTAGAGTTATACTAGTTATTCTATTAACCGTTATTCGTTTAGCCTAAAGTATTACTAGTAATAAATTTTTTTAAAGCTTCTAATTCCCGTTTATTACTCGTCGGAAGGCTTCCTATATCGTTAAGTAAAACCGTTTAGTTCCTCCTTAACCTTAACTATTATATAGCGAAATCTTAATTTTTCTAATATTATATAGTTTTAGAAGCGTATTAGTATATAGCTTATTCTTAGGACCTCTATTAACTCTAATCTTAGATATAATACCCTATTAATAGATTAGTTCCTTAAAGATAAAATCTACGATATTTTTAGACGTAGATACTAAATAGAGTATCTTTATTTTAAGCTAGCCGCTTAATTCTTCTCTTACTTAGATAAGATAGCTATAACTACCTTATAAAGTAATTATTATATAATCGATAGATTATCTTATATTAAGAATCTTACTCCGTATAATAGTCGTATTTAGAGGTTCTACTATATACGCTCGATCGTTTATTTAATATTAAGGATATTTCTTAATCTATTTATAGACGTTATTATAGTATCTATCCTAGTAATATCGATTCTAGATAAGTACTATAGTAGCCTTACGTCCTTTATAGCCGTATTTATTATAGAGAGCGATAATAATTTCCTTTTACTAGTCCTAGTTATTAATTACGCGATAGTAGGCTTACCCTTATTTACCTCGCTTAAATAGTTATCCTCTAGCTATAAGGTAGTCTATTACCTTTCTTTTTATAGTTATAATCTATTTACCTTTAAGGAAGTCCGTAATTTTTAATATTATAAACTAGTTAGTAATTACTTAATATTCCGCGGTATATTCGCTATTTAATCCTTTCTAAGATTTTAATAAACTAAACTCTCCGTATTCTTTATTCTAATCTATAGAACTTTCGCTACTAGTATTATTATTATTTTCTAAGCTAGGTATAGTTATCGGGTAGAGCTAGATCGTATACTATAGATTACGCTTATAGACGTAGATACTAGAATAGTAAAGGGCTCTAAGTCGTCGATTAATAAAATCCTCGATATCGAAGTTAGGAATAGTAGAGATATCCTTTTTAGGTACGTTACTAAATTAGTAGGAGAGTCTATTAGCTACTATATTCTTTTTTCTAGGAATATATCGAATATTAAAATCCTATATCTAAATCTATACGAGCTATTATATAACTAGAGATCCTACTATATCCGAAGATACTCTATTAAGTTAATAGATTAAAGTCTAGGCGTCTATTTTAACTACGAAATATATTCCCTAAAGGTAAAGATAGAATTTCTTAAGTACGTATAAAAGGGTATAGTATTCTAGTTTAACTATATTATATTTCCTTTCTAATAGTAACTAGATTCTATTTTTATATTAATATAGATATCTCTTACCTAGTTTATCTAGTTATTATAGAACTACTCCCTATCCTTCTCCTAAAGTATCTACTATAAGAATAATTTCGCCTAAATCTAGTTTATATATAACTAGTTATAGTATAGGTATAGTTATAAGCGCTTTTTAAAGAGATTTTATTACCTTATCTTATTCCTTTCCCTAATAGAATTCTAAGTCTTTCTTAAATAATATAAAGATAGGTTTCGAAATAATAGTAAAATCCTATATCTAGATTTAATAATAGATATAGACTCTAATAAAAGCTCTTATAGACTTAATAGACCTAAGAGTTAAGTAGTTTAAAATAGTAGCTATTTTAGAAATATTCGAGTATCTTCCTTCTTAATTATAATAGTATTTAACTATATTTACGCCTTCTTTATAAATATCGAACTTTTCTCCTAATATCGTTACTCCTATACGTTTAATATCTATAAGTACTATATCTAGCCTAACTATATATTCTAAGACTCTTTAATATACTCTTTTAAGTTTAGATTCCTTATCGTTATTATACTTTTTTAGTATTCTAGTAATTATATCGTCTACGTAAATATTACTATACTTAAACTAGTAAGAAATAATTATTTTAAATATATAGTAAAATTAGGCTATAGAGTTCGTTATACCTTAAGGTAAAGTAGTTATTCGTAAAAGACTAAACAGGTATATAAATAAGGTAAGATCGCGACTTTCTTTAGTAAGTTCTAACTAGTAATATCTAGAGAAGAGGTTAGTAAGCGATATCTATTTTTATCTAATAAATAAGTTAGAAAATTTATTAGCTATTAGTAGTATATTTATATCCCTAATAGTAACTATATTAATACTTATAGCGTTATTAATTAGTCGATACTTACTATTTTTCTTTAAGACTAAAAACTATAGGTTATAGTATAAAGCGTAACTAGGCTCGAGTCTTCCTATCTTAATCCTTTTATAAAATATTTAATAAATTCCGCTTAATAGAGTCTTAGGGATATTAAAAGGTTTTATTTACTAAGATTTATAATCTACTACTCGAATAGCTTATACTAGTACTACTTCTTTTCTAATTTTACTATATTCTTCGAAGCTTTATATAAGGGTAGGTTCTTATTATATAAGTATTTCTATAACTAGTAATAGTTCGTTTAGGCTTAGAGACTAATTAATACGTATATCCTTAAACTAAAGTTCCGTAAGCCGAGTCTAGTAAAGGAAGTAGGTATAGTATTTCTCGAGGAATCTATTAAGATAATAGTAAGATTCTATATTAAACTATTCTTTTAGTATTATATCTCTCTAATCTATACGACCGCTAGGTATAGATCTATTAGTAAGTTAAATATTCTAAAGTTAGATCTTATCTACTTTCTTTTTATATATACTATTTAAGTATTTCGTTTTATATTTTATCGGAGAGCTAGTCGAAAATAAGGAAATCCTTAGGGAAAGTAAGTCTTATCTATCTAAGTATTTAAAAGTTAGTAATCCGGTCCGGGAATTTACGGGTATAAGGTAATAGTAAGTAAATATTCTATACCTTATTTATTATTTCTATAGAAGCTTATTTCTATCTTTCTAAAGCTTTATCTTATTTACTATAGTAGCTATATTAAGTCTAGTCGTAGTATAAGTCTTATTATATAGAAGTCTCCTAAAGTCTAGTAGTAAGAGAAACTTATTATAGATTAGGTTATTAAAAAGCTATTCGTATATTTCCTAGCTCGAGTTTAGTATTAAAAGTCTTAAATTTCTTATATATATAGTAGATATTCTTCTAAGACCTAGGACTCTACCTCCTTATTTTTCGAATTATCTAAATTAGAATTATCTTCCTAGTCTAAATAAGTATAAGGGATTCGAAGACTAGACTTATACTTATTATATAGGAATTCTAAGACGACTACTTACTATATAATACTCTATTCGCTATTTATAGAGAATACCTTATACGAGATACTACTATCCGTTTTAGCCTATATAATAAGATAACTCCGTACTAAAAAAAGCTAATTAAGTATTATTCCTTAAGAGTAGTCCTTAAGTACTATAAAGACTATATTTTTATAATTAAAGTCTACTCTAGTAATCCGTATACGCGTACTAGTCTAGCTAACTAGAGAAACTCTCCTCCTATTAATAACTTTAAGATTATCTAAGACTAGTCCTTAAACGTCCTACTTAATACTATTAACTACTAATCTATAACTCCTTATAACTCCTTTAGATATAACGTTTACTTCGGCTCTAGTATTATATAAAGCTTTAATTTCTAGTTTTCTAATCTAAGCTATTAAGGTAGGGCTCCTTATAGAGATACGAGAACGGTTATTATCTTTATTAATACGAAGAATTATTTCTAAAGTTAGTTTCTACTCTTCTAAGTATAGTACTATAATTTCTACTCCTTATCTTATTCTATCTATTTTCTATCGTTCTTCTATTCTCTATTTCCTTTTAGTAGCTTTTTCCTATTTCCTTTATTCTATTTCTTCTATTTTAGGACGAATATTATTAGCTAACTATTCTAGTAGAGATTTATATTAGAGATCTCTAAATACTAGAATATAAATAATAGTATCCTAAAGACTAAGCTAGACTAATTACTAGAGAATATTCCCTACTTTATATATTCTATTAGTCGCCTTATCTTTCTTCGTAACGTACTACTTAAGAGTTAGGTTCCTAGGCTTATAAGTTTTCTTTAGTAGTTCTAGTAGCGAGTTTTTAAAGGTTATATCTAGTTTATTATCTTCTATATCTAAATCTATATCCGAATCTCCTTTACTATTCTATTATTCTACGGTCTTAGAGATATAACTATATACTATATACTTAACTTTCGGGGCCTTAGATCTACTAGACTTAGTAATACTAATAGGCTATTTTCCTTTTATCTTTTCTAATAGGGATTTTCGTATAGATAAACGTAGTTAAGTAGTAGCCGTAAGAATAATAGAGGGTATAAATCCGTCTCCTCCTAACTTACTAATATTTAATATTTAAACCTATATACTAAAGTCTTCCTCTTCCGAGTCGCTTAATTCTATAATTCTAATAAATAACTTAATTATCCTAAATAACGAAATACTACTAGAGCCCTATTAAGATTAAGCTAATTAAATCTAGATCTAGTTCCTATAGTTCTAGCCGTTAATAATTCCTCCGATTTTCCCGTTTAGAGTAGTTAAAGTTCCCTAGTATTACTATCTAGGTATTACCTTTATACTCTAATAGTAAATTCCTTTAGTAACTAGCTCTATAATATTAGAGTATATCTATTCGTAATATTCTATACTTCTATAACTCCTATAACCTCTCTTTTCTAGTATTCCGTTCTAGGTAGTCTATATAGAGGGTAGTAACGAAGAAGGGATTAGAGAGTAGTTAATAGATAGAGTAGTTAGATTCGGGTTTCTTAGTTAAGCTAGAGGCTAAGGCTAGAGATTACTAGAGATACTAGTAGACTAAATATTAGTAGACTAACTATATTAGTTAGTAGTATTCTAGATATACTAGAAAGACTAGTTAGTATTAGCTAGCCCCCTATAGTAATTTCTATATAGATTAGTATAAACGAAGGAACTTCCTAATAGTATAGTATTAAACTAGGCGGAATAGTAAAAGTTATTATAAATCTAATCGTTAAGTATAATTAACTATTTTATATCTTTCCTAGCTACTACTATAATAGGATCTATACTTTCGGTAATAGCGAAAAGTAGGATATCCCTAGAAGTATTTATTCTACGAAGACCCTTAAGAGCTTTAATAATATTAGCCCTAAGTTAAGATTTAGTAGTTTCTAGTTTTTCTTTAGCTATAGCCTTATTCCTTCGAAAGACTATTCGTTTAATAACTCTATTAAGGGTACTTCCTTTATAACTATCTAATATAAAAAGTAATATATTCTTGTTACTAATAATAATCTATTTAGCTTTAAGGATAATCCTTTTAATATCTTTAAAGGTAGAGTAAATACGAGGGTCGATATTAAGTATTAAGTTAACCTATTAACGAACCAATTCTAGTAATCTACTAAGGAAGATTCTACTTATAGTAAACCTAGTTAGTTTATTAGTATTAATAATAAGTAGATAATAGTTCTTAAATTTCTTAATAAAGCTACGAGTATCTAGTTTCTAAAAGGCGCTTTAAAAGATAAGTTTATAGAGATAAGTAGTAGTTTCCTTTCGCTAATAGTTATTAGTAGCGATATATTCCTTATAAAGAGATTTACGGAGAGTTCTATAGCTACGTTCCTTATAGCTACCTAAAGGCTTAATATTATATAGATAGCTAGACTTAATATTATAAATAAGAGCCTAGATCTTATAGGTATTATTAGTAATATCGTAGGTATTAAAGGTATCTTTAAGGCGAATAAGGAAGTCTATAATATTCCTACTATCGAAGCGTTCTTTAGGAGAGAGTATATAGTTCTTAAGATTAAAAGCTTAAGCCTTTCTTTCCTATCTTCTAGTAATAGTAAAATCCTTAAAGGTATTAATAAGATTAATTATATTAGAATAAGTAGCTAGTCCTTTAATTATAAGGCTAAGATTAGCTATAGACGGATCGCTAGAGGGAGGGCTAGAAGAATCTAAAGGGGTTCTAGTAGGAGGAATTTTTTAGTCTAGGCGTAAGTATATAGGTATTTCGATTTTTCGTTAGTCTTAAGTTATTTTATTCGTTTTATATTATATTCGTTCGCGTACGTTTCTTAGAGATAAGAGTATTAATACTAAGAGTTCCTAGATAATTTTAAAGATAAGTAGCTAAAAAGAATTAGATCTATACGCTAATATATAGAGTTTATAACTAAGATAGCGAGAATAGTACTATTTCGTATATAGTATAGTTAGGCCTCTCTTTTCTAACTTATTAGATAAGGGTATATAGGCTATAGAGGGGTAGTATATTAATAGTATAGATAATCCTAGGTATTTTCGTATAAAGTATAATTTCTATAAGTAGGATATCCTATACTTAGTTTAAGGAGTTAAAAGAACTAGGATATTACTAGTAATTATTTTTAAATTCTAATTTTCCGTTAATATAACTTAGACTTCGACCTTTATAGAGATTTTTCCTATTTCTAAGTTTAGTAATAGTCGGTTGGTCGAGTATTATTTAGTTATATAAAGAGAAAAAGTCGGTTCGAAGATACGAAGTAATACTAGTTAGTATTTATATAAAAAAGTTTAAAGATTTTCTAGAAGAGGGTAGTTAAAAGTCTAAAGTTAAGAATTTAAAGTTAAGAGCCTAAAGTCGAGAGTCTTAAGTCGAGAGTTTAAAGTCTAGAGTTTAAAGTTAAGAGTTTAAAGTTAAGAGTTATATATAGTCTAGTATTTAAAGGAAAGTTTAAAGGCCTAGTAGTCGAAGATTAATATACGAAGTTACGTTTTTAATAGTCTAATAGTCCTATAGTTAAGTTAATAGTAAAAGAAAGAGAGTTCTAAAGTCTAATATTTAAAGTCTAATACTTAAAGTCTAATATTCGAAAGTTTAATAATCTAGTCTAGAATAAAAAGAGAGTATCCTAAGTATAAATTCGATTATAATACTATAATAGCTACTAGGAATCGTCTTAGCTATAGAGAGAAACCCTAGTATAACCTCTAAAATATAGGTAAGATAAGTATAGATAATATAGTATTAAATTACTATTAGCTTCTACCGCTTAGCTACTATATAAAGGTAAGATAATAGGATCTTTAAGTATTTCGTTAAGAGATAGATAAGGTAGTTTATAAAGAGATAAATAAGGTAGTTAAGGTAAGAGAGAGAGAGTCTAGAATTAAAATAAATAATAAGAATTAAATCGTATTATTATATCGTCTTAGTTACTATTCTATTCCTATATACGCGCCGCGCTAGTAATTTAGTTCCTATATTTAGTATTATTATTAACCCTCTCTTATTTAGTTTAGTAGCTATTATTATATATTCCCCGCTCTAGTAAATTATAGTATTATAGTAGTTCTATATTATCGTTATTATACTCCTAAGTTCTTATTATTATATAGAGATACGGTAATCTAGTTCCTATATTATTAATACTAGTATTATCCCGTTATCGTACTAACGTATAGTATATTAGTATACTAGTATTATTCTTATTTATTTTTTCGGTAATATTATTATCCTTATTATATTATTATTCTATCCTCTTTTATATTCCTATTCTACTTCCTATTCTAGTTATATACCTTTATCCCCCTTATAGTATCTAAAAAGGATATCCTATATAAAGTAATTTAGAAAGAAGGTTGGATATTACGTAGTATAGAAGAAATTATATAATCTATACCTATTTATAGCCGGCTTAGAGTAGACGAAGAGATAGTAGAGATTATCTTTAGTATTAATATATTCTTATACTTCTTTCTATCTCTTTTCTTATAATTATAATCTCTCTTCTAAAGAGGTCCGAGAATATTTATCTATTAGCGAGATATCGAACTAACTAGATACTACGGTCGCCCTATAAGGCGATACGAGCCCTACTAGTAACCTATATAAAGGGTATAGTAATATAGATCTACCTAAATTCGATAGAGAGAATCCTAAAGAGTAGGCTAAACCTATTTTAATTAAGTAGTAGCTAGAGAACGTACGTAACGAGAATACTTAATTAGTTACTCTAGAAGAGCTTTAGTAAATTAAAGTAGCTAATATAGATATAGTATAATATATCTATAACGTAGTACCTATATTAACTCCTACGGTAGATTCGGTCGACTACTTTATTAGTAAGGATTAACGAACCTAACCTACTATTTACCTACGCGGAGGTTATCCTAGCTATTTCTATAAAGTTACCTTATAAGGAACCTATTATAACTACGAAGTTATTAGTAGTAGGAAGCTAGTATAGAAGTACTAAAGTAAGATTACTTCGCTAGAATATCTCTAATAGACTAGAGAATTAGAACTAGAAAATTAGTAAAAACTTAGTCTTCTTTAAAGATAGAATATTTATCCTACCTAATTAGGCTATCTAAGATAAGCTACTAAGGCGCTATTATAATAACCCCCTCGCGGGTTCCTTTAGGATATTAAGAATAACTAAATTATTAAAACGGAAGTTTTATTAGCTAAATATATTAGGCGATCTTACTAACTATATAAAGAGCTACGATATTTATTAGAAGATAAAGGTAAAGAAATACCTACCTTATAGCGAAATAGAAATACTTCTATCTCTAAAATCTCTATAGAAGGAGATAGTATTAGACTTTATAAGTAGTATACTACCGTTAATACGTAATAGAGTAGTATACGATTCTATCCTTATTATTATAGATAGATTCTTAAAGATAGTATTATATTTTCCTATTAAGAAAATAATTACTACTATTTAAATAATAGATATACTTATTAAATACGTTTTTACTAGATTCGGTTTCCTAGATAGGATAGTTTCTAACTATAACTCGAGATTTACTTTAGAATTCTAGTCGGAATACTATTTCTATACGAGAGTTAAGTAAAGGCTAAGTATAGCCTTCTACCCGTAGATAGATAGGTAAATAGAAAGATAGAATTAGATACTCTAAGAGTATCTAAAAGCTTTCTACTCCGAATACTAGTTAGAGTAGGTAAAATACCTACTAATTATAGAGTTTACGTATAATAATAGTTATCGGGCTAATTTAAAGGCTTTACCTTTCTATATTATATTAGGCTATAACCTCGAGATAAGGTTTAATACTAGGGATAGTACCTTTAAGAGGGAGGTAATAATAGAAGTAAGAGAAAGGATTAAACGTATCTAGAATAAACGTTAAGAACTAGAATAATACTTACGAGAAGTATCTAAGATCTAAGCTAAATACTATAATAAGAATTATATTCTAAAGAAGTTTAATTAGAACGATCTTATACTAGTATTAACGAAGAATTTACGACTTAAAGATATAAGTAAGAAGCTATTATAAAGAATAATAAAATCTTTTAGAGTAGATAAACTAGTAGGTACTTAAGTATATAGAGTATACCTCCTAAAAGGGTAGAGGATTTATAATATCTTCTACGTCTCGCTACTAGAACCTTACTAGTAGAGAACCTACGCCTTATAAGAGATCCTACCTCCTCCTAAACTAATTAACGGAGAAGAGGAGTAGGAAGTTAAAGAAGTACTTATAAAGAGTAGATACTAAGAAGCCCTATAGTACTACGTTAAATAGAAGAACTAGGGACTAGAGTATAACTCGTAGGAACTAGAGGTAAATATAAAGTATACTATAGAAGTTATTTAAGAGTTCGAAGTAAATAAGAAGCGTAAGTAGAATAAAACTAATCTCTAGTAGAGAAGTCGGGTAGTAGTAGACTAATCTATTACTAATCTACCTTACTATAAAGGGGAGGTAGATAGTAGTCTACTCTATAATAAAGATATCTACCGAACTACTTAGTAGTATAGGAGGAGGAGAGAAGGTATAATAGGTAGGGCCTTTATACCTTATAACTAGAGGAGTATACGGAGTCTTAGCTATATACTAGCTCTCTAAATCCCTTTAGTAAAGTATAAAGATAGATAGTTAAATTCTAGATAGGACCCTAGTTATATATAAGTATTATACTAGTCCTAGAAAAGATTATTACTTTATAAGTAAAGAGTATAAAAGATAAACGTATATAGCTAGAGAAGTTTAATTATAAGGCTAAGGCCTAGAATAAATAATCCCCTATTAATATTACTCGCCGGTAACTTATATATAAAGAGTAAGTAAAGTAGTCCGAAACCCTACTTCCTAATACTTAGTTAAAGTCTATAGAAGAATCCGGCTCTACTAAAGTTACTAGAGCTAAAGGAGGTAGATTAGACTATATTAAGATTAGCTATTAGAAAGATAGAAAAGTATAGGCTACTTATAGCCGAGCGATAAGTATTATATAGATTTTCTAAAACCTATTAAATCTAACTTATCTCCTATAATAATAACTTACTAATATCTAAGGTATCCTTTAGAACCTTAAGGCCGGTAAAGTAAGCCTCGCGACCTATAGTACTACGTATTTTAAGGACGAGGTTATTATTATACTTATAAAGTTTAACTATATATTTATAGATATTTATAGGCTCTTCTATCGTATTTAGCTTATCTTATAGGGCCTCGAACTTAGTACGGATAGAGAAAGGAAGTTAGGAAATTAGCTAGTAATATAATAGTAGGAAGGAGATAGATACGAACCGATTTATAATACTTACCTATATTATAATAAGGATTATACTAAGTATTACCCTTCTTATTATAGATTAAGTAAGCCTCTATACGACCGGTACTAGGTACGAGATATAGTATATAATAATAGTAGAGTTTATTAACCTAGGCTACTATAATCTTCTCTAAACGACGAGGAACGGGTAGAGTAGGAGAGTATTAAGGACTAGTACTATAGTAGTATTTATTATCGCTACCTTTAGGTAGTATAATAAACGTTTAGAAGTTAAGGATAGGCGGGAAGCCTAGAAGTTAAGTATATAGTAATATTATTTAAAGTTAAAAGAATACGAAAACTTAGTAGGTTTTATTAAGGAAAAAACCTTCTATAGCTTTCTATTAGTAATAAGCGCGTAACGCGATTAATCTAGTATTATATTATTATTATAATATCCGGGTATTAGAACGAAGGTATTCTATAGTATTAAAATTCTAATACTAGTAGAGCCTAGTCTTATAATATCTAATAGTTAGCTATAACTATTATAGGAACTACGTAAGGAATAGTACGAGAACGCGCTCCTAGGAGGGGAGGTAATTATATAGTAATTTAAAAAGAAGGTTAGATATTACGTAGTATAGAAGAAATTATATAACCTATATCTATTTATAGCCGGCTTAGAATAGACGAAGAGATAGTAGAGATTATTTTTAGTATTAATATATTCTTATACTTCTTTCTATCTCTTTTCTTATATCCTAGCTATTCCTAACTTCGATATTAAGGATTTTATTAATTACTAACTTAGCGCCCTTTACTATTCTAGTATCTACGTCTATAAGTATAACCTATAGTATATAATCTAGCTCTACCTAATAACCGTACCTAGCCTAGAAAATAATAATAATACTAGTAGCGAAAGTTCTATAGATTAGAATAAGGAATACGGAGAATTTAGTTTATTAGAACTTTAGAAAGGATTAGATAGTAAATATACTATAGAATATTAAGCGATTACTAACTAGTTTATAATATTAAAAATTATAGACTACCTTAAAGGTAAATAGATTACGGCTATAAAAAGAAAGGTAATAGGCTACCTTATAGCTAGACGATAACTATTTAAGTAAGGTAAATAAGAATAAGCCTACTATTACGTAATTAATAACTAGAACTAATAAAAGGAAATTATCGTTACTCTCTATAATAAATATAGCTATAAAGGACGCGAAACTACTATAGTACTAGTTCGGAATCGATATTACTAGGATAGCTACTATAACGATATCTATAAATAGATTAAGAAATATTCTTAGTATTAAATAAGTAATTAAGCGTACGTAGTAGAACCCCTAAATATAATTATTATACGGAGTAAGATTCTTAGTATAAGATAGTCTATTAATTATACGATAATTACCCTATAAGATAGTTATAGCTATCTTATTTAGGTAAGAGAGGAATTAAGTAGTTAGCTAAAGGTAAAAGTACTCTATTTAGTACCTACGTCTAAGAATATTATAGATTTTATCTTTAAGGAGCTAATCTATTAATAGGGTATTATATCTAAGATTAGAGTTAATAGAGGTCCTAAGAATAAGCTATATACTAATATACTTCTAAAACTATACGATATTAGAAAGATTAAGATTTCGCTATATAATAGTTAAGGTTAAGGAGGAATTAAATAGTCCTACTTAATAATATAGGAAGTCTTCTAACGAGTAATAAACGGGAACTAGAAACCTTAGAAAGATTTATTACTAGTAATACTTTAGGCTAAACGAATAACGGTTATTAGAATAACTAGTATAACTCTAGTTAGGATAATACTTAGTAAGGAATACGTCCTTCTAATCGAACTAAAAATAGTTATATAGTAAAACCTTCTATAGTCTATAGTTAGGATAATAGAATATCTTCCCTTTCTATAAGTAAAGTAACTAGATTAGAGAGGAGAAGACCTCTAGGAAGCTATTATAAGATAGGAACGTATAAAATAGGAAGTAAATAAGTACTAGGAATTATAATATTAGACTAGAATACGTACTAAAAACCTAGACGTAGGATAGCTTATCCTCTTATATAATATAAAAATTATTAAGGATTTCGGATCTAAGTTAGATTTTATATAGGTTGGTCTATACCCTATTACGGAAGTAAATAAGGATAGGAGAACTAGATTACCTATTAGTAGCTACGTACTTAAGGAAATAAATAGAGTTTTAGTATATAAATCGATTTAAGGGAATAGGATTAGGATCTTCTACTAGTAGGACGGGCCTATAGGTAATAACCTCCTTAATACTAGTTAGGAGTATAGAATAGAATAAGAATATAACTAGGAATAAAATAATACTTACTTAAATAAGGATATAGAATAGAAATAGGAAAAGTAACCTAGTAACGAGGACCTAGATATATTAGTTTATCGATTTAGACTATAAGTAATTATTTCTAGACTAGAAGGATTCGATTCTAGTTAATACTAGGATTACTAGGAACTACGGAGAAGTATTTAATTTATAAACGGCTTATAAATACTTATAATATAGAAAAGAAAACGATTAGAAAACGAATATAATATATTAAGCTAATAAGCTAATATACTATATTATAATCGAATCCCTTATTTATATATTAGTATAAAGGAACTCTATATATAATTCTAAGGGACCTATACGCCTTTTTAATCCTTTTATTCTCTATTTTATATACTTTTAACTATCCTCTACTCTATATTTCTTTAATCTTCTTCTACTTTATACGCTTTTAATTCTTCTCTACGCTATATTCCTTAAGTATTATCCTCCGCTCTATATATATTATTTATATATTTTCGATTCTTCTCTATACTAAAACGCTTTAAATATCCTTCTCTACTTCGTACCTTTTAATTCTCCTCCGTATATTAGGAATTACTACGACTAAATACCCCCTATAGTTACTAAATACGTCCCTCTCTACTAAGTAGTTACCTATCTAATAAGTAGCTTATAATCTAGTAAACCTTAGTATAGTATATATCTATTAAGGTCTATATCCTTAGCTAAGTCTAATATTAGTTTAGTTTTACTCGTTCTCTAGGAAGTATTTATACCCCTTAAAAGATCCTCCTATACGGTCCTCCTTAGGTTCCTTAATAATCTATAGTTTAAGCTTTAATAAGATTATATTAGTTTAGTAATCCTACTTAGTCCTTAAGCTTATATCTACGAAACCTAGGATTTATACTTAAGGGAGTATATTTATTAATTCTTTTACTTAAACCCTTCTACTTATTAATCCTACTCGGTCCTTAAGCTTATATCTACGAAATCTAGGATTTCTACCCCTCGAAAGGTCCTCCTATATAGTCCTCCTTAGGTTCCTTAATAATCTATAGTTTAAGCTTTAATAAGATTATATTAGCTTAGTAATCCTACTTAGTCCTTAAGCTTATATCTACGAAACCTAGGATTTATACTTATAGGAATATAATTATCGATCCTTTTATTTAGACCCTTTTACTTATTAATCCTATTTAGTCCTTAAGCTTATATCTACGAAACCTAGGATTTATACTTAAGGGAATATATTTACTATTTCTTCTACTCTAGCCCCTTTAATAGCTTCCTACTCTTTAATAGCCCTCCTAGTAGTACTAATAATTTATATTCTATCCTTTATCTAAGCCTCCCTACTCTTATATTTTAAGATTAGAATAGACCTATATAGTTCTTAGGAGGATAATCCTATAGGTTTAAGTAGTCGTATTCTCTTAGTCTTTTACTACTTAGTTTTTTACTACTTAGACTTTTACTACTCGGACTTTTACTACTCGGACTTTTACTACTCGGACTTTTACTACTTAGACTTTTACTACTTCGGCCCTTTACTATCCTTACCTATTCGTCTTTAAATCGTCCTTAGTTAAATTAATAGTATCCTCTACTATTATACGGGTCTAGCTTTACGCTAAAATAGACTTAGTTAGGTATTACTTTCGTAAAACTTTACTTTAGCTATTTTAGGGACTATACTAGTTTATACCTTCCTCCTTAGATTCTAAGAGATCTAATATTCGGCTACTTATCTTAATATAATATCTTTATCTCTAGATACCTTTATAAGGTAGACTATACCCTAGTATATACGTTATAACGGTTCGATTCCTAGATAGCTAGCTTTATAGTAGAAGTTTATTACTTTTCCTTTTAATTAGTTTTTTTATAAATATATATTCGAAAAGATTAGGAGAGTTACCTTTATTATAGGGAGTTAGGAAGTTTACTTTATTTTATTTAAACTACTATACCTTATTCTAAATTATTTTATATAGAAACTATT
Organism: Venturia nashicola; assembly: GCA_004522665.1. Lineage (NCBI taxonomy): Eukaryota > Fungi > Ascomycota > Dothideomycetes > Venturiales > Venturiaceae > Venturia > Venturia nashicola. The sequence continues at coordinate 1,957,770 of SNSD01000003.1, read as the reverse complement.
TATATACTAGTCTTTATTTACGTTAAAACGGGAAGTAAAGAGTATAGAAAGTAGGAAGGCGAACGTTAAGAGATAATATAGAATTTTTAGTAGAGGAGGGAGAAGTCTTTTTAAGTTAGAAATCTATATTAAAGTCGAGCTATATTAAGGAAAAATAAACGAATAACCTAGAATCAAATAATACGAATAATATTATATATATTCCTACTAAAACCGGAAACTATAAAGAAAATTTTAACTAATTACTATAAAAAGTCCTCCTATCTAACCGACTTTTACTCGAATTTAATTATAATAGATTAGGTTATTAGAGTAATAACCTAATAATTACTATTACTATTTAGTATACCTCCTAAGGAGCTACTTCCTATACTAAGTATTAAATCGCGCGACGTATAGGGTAACTTTAGAAATATATAGGAGTATTTTAACTTCTTTCTTAGTTTATAAATTCTTTTAAATTCTTTCTTAACTTTTAGAAATATTTAGGATTTTATAGTATATTTAGATACTTTAGTATACGCGTTAATATTTTATAACTCTTTCGAGTCCTTTCTTACTTTTAAGTTCTTTTTTAATATCTTAGGATACGAGATATTCTATAACTCCTTTAAAATTCTCCTTAGTATTTAGATTTATAGTTTAGTCTTATATAGTTTTAATATATATCTTAGAATACGTTAAGGGTCGACGTATTATCTACCTAGGTAGGGTATATAAGGGGGATAAAGGTATATAACCGGAATAGGAAGTAGAATAGGAATAGAGGTATAGAGTAAGCGAATAACGATAATAATATACTATATAGTAATAGAACTAGAATAATAGAATAATATAAGATAATAATATTAGAATAATAGCTATATTCGATAATAATAATAATTATTAATAACTATAATATATAGACTAGACTCTAACGAATAAGATACTATAGAACGACGCGTATATAGGAATAGAATAATAACTAAGATAATATAATAATACGATCTAATTCTTATTACTTACTTTAACTCTAGACTCTCTCTCTCTTACTCCTAACTATCTTATCTATCTCTTTCCGAACTACCTTATTTATCCCTTTACGAAATACCTAAAGATCCTATTATCTTACCTTTATATAGTAGCTAAGCGGTAGAAGTTAATAGTAATCTAATACTATATTATCTACGCTTATCTCGCCTATACTACTATTTAGAATATAATAGCTAGTAAGTAGTTAGTATAGTAACCCTTATAGCCCCTAATAAAAGATAATTTAATACTATTAGGATCCTAGAAACCCTTTAGATTCTAAGTAAGCTCCCTAATAGGATAGTTAGAAGAATAGCTAGTAGTACCCTCCTTTATTATATCCTTTAGGTAGTCTAGTAATAGGTTTCGAGTCCTATTATTAAAGGATATTTAGTAGAGAAGGCGATATAGCTTTTATATATTAGCGAGGTTTTTAGGCTTATTATTAAACTTAGAGAGAAATTTAATAAACCTAGACTAGAATATTATACTACGGATATAAGCCCTATCGAAAAAGATAGTTTACGTATTTAGGATAGGAGGAATACTATATATAAGTTAGGTTATAGCTATAAAATAAGTAGGAATATTTATACTAGCTATAGTAGCTATTAGGAGAAGGGACTCCTAACTAGAATAAGGGAACTAGATAATCTAGGTAAAGAGGTCCTACTAGAAGGTCTACTAGGCCTAGTAGGATTAGTAGTAATTCGATTACGGGGCGTAGGACTAGTAGAAGAGGATATTAAACTACCCTCTATATCCTCTATACTACTAAGGGACGCCCTACCCTTTCCTTTCCTTACTTAGCTAAAGTATATACTTATTCTATAGCTAGTTAGTATAAGTAACTCTACTTACTAGTATATAATAATATTACCTAATAGAGAGATTACTAGGAATATATAGCTATTATAGATATTAAGGTATTAGAAGAAGATATTAAGCTAGAAGATTAAGAACTTAGCTAAGAAGTTAACTAAGGAAGTACTAATTATAGGAATAAAAGAGAGAGAATAAAGTAGAGTACGAAGGAGTATAAGTACCTAATTAGAAAGAGCTAGGAACTATAATATATTTATAATAAGATAGCTAGAAGTAGTAGTAATAAATATTATAATAAAGGTCCTTTCCCTATTTAGCTAATATAGTATATTTATATACTAGAATAAATATAGCTTGAACTAGATCGGTATAGGTAATAATTCAAATATAAGTTATACGGTAATATAATAGTTAATAAAGGTATATAAAAAGATAATAAATATATATACTCTAATATAGTATATAATATATACTAGCTACCCTAACCTTATCTTTAACCTATAATACAACTTATAATATATACTTATACTCCTTAATACTACTTTATACCGACTAAGAAACTATATAGGCTAATAGTAGACCTAGATTTTATTTTTTATATATTTTAGACCTAGATTAAACTTATTTATATACTTATTTACTATTAGAGGCTATAACTATTTACTCCTTATACTTAAGTAGGTTTAGGCCTATTATATACTTATTTATACGTTCTCTTCTTTAAAAAGAGAGTTACTAGTATTTAGATTATAGTAATATCTTTACTAGGGGATAGTTAAATCCTTCATTTAGCTATACCCTATTAGGTTAGACTATATTTTATAGGATCTAGTACTAGTAACTAGACTTATAGGTATAATTAAGTATAAATTATTATCTATACTAATAGATATCTATTCGTATCCGTTAATACTAGTCTACTAGGACTATTTTCCTTTAATATTAACTACCTACCTAACCTATAGGTACTAATAGATAGCTAGACTTAATATTACGAGTAAGAGCCTAGATCGTATAGGTATTATTAGTAATATTATAACTATTAAAGGTATCTTTAAGGCGAATAAGGAAGTCTATAATATTCCTACTATTAAAACGTTCCTTAGGAGAGAGTATATAATTTTTAAGATTAAAGGCCTAAGCCTTCCTTTCCTATCTTCTAGTAATAGTAAAGTCCCTAAGGGTATTAATAAGGTTAACTATATTAGAATAGGTAGCTAGGTCTCCGTATATAGGACTAAGATTAGCTATAGACGGATTAGTAGAGAGGAGACTAGAAGAGTCTAAAGGGGGTCTAGTAGAAAGAAATTTCTAGATTAGGTATATTTAGGTAGAAGTAATTTATATCTAAGCGCTAGTCTAGCTAACTAGAGGTACTATCCTCCTATTAATAATTTTAAGCTTATCTAAGACTAGACGTATTTCCTAATACTATTAATAGCTAATCTATACTACCTAGTAGCCCCTTTAGATATAATATTTACTTCTACTCTAGTATTATATAGAGCCTTAATTTATAGTTTTCTAATCTAAGCTAGTAAGGTAGGGCTCCTTATAGAGACGCGAGAATAGTTATTATCCTTATTAATATAAAGAACTATTTTAGAAGTTAGGTTCTTATCTTCTAAGCTTAGTACTATAATTTCTATTCTTTATTTTATTCTATCCGTTTTTTAACGTTCCTCTAGTTTCTACTTTCTTTTAGTAGCCCCCTCCTATTTTCTATATTCTATTTCCTCTATTTCTAGACGGATATTATCCGCTAACTATTCCGGGAAAGGCTTATATACGAGATCTCTAAATACTAGAATATAAAGAATATATAGCTATAGAAGGGGGAGTTATAGCTCGGTTTTATTATTATAAATTTCGTATTCCCTATTAGATACCGTAAATATTATTAGATAAAAGGAATCTTAACCTATATAAGAGATCGTAATTACTACTAGTTAGTTAAAATTACTTTAGAGGTTTAATATTAAAGCTAGCCCTACGAAGTTACGTTCCCCCTAAGTACGTAATTTCCTATAACTATAAAAATACGGTTATTACTAGGATCCCCTTTATACTATATATAGACTTAATTAGGTTACGTTTCCCCTTAGTCTATAATATCCTATAACTATATTTCTACTATTATTACTATTAACCCCTTAAGACTATAAATAGAGTTAAGTTGAATATAGTATACTATATAACGTTAAAAATTTATAACTCGATTTTTACCGTCGTTATCCTAATACCTTTAATTATATATTCTATATTAAAATATAGTAAGCTAAATATACCGCTATTCTAGACTACTATAGATACCCCTCTATAATTATTTATCCTATTACTAAGCCTCGTTATTATTATATATTACCTAATATTAGGTTACCCGTCTCTATCCCTTACTATAGATACGTAAATCGACCCGGTCGTTTCGTCGCGAAACGTCTTTATATAATACGTCCGGATATATAATCTCTCCTATATATAAACGTATATCTATACCGTACTTATTATTAAAAATATTTAATCTTCGTACCCTTATCTATAGTAATAGTATTCTCTCTTTACTCCTTACCTTTAATACGCTTCTATACGCTACCGTTATTACTTATAATAATCCTATATATATAATATTATAAGATAGATAGGTATATTAATAGGTACGAACTTACCTTAGTTACTATATATTAACGATATTATAGTCTACTAGTAATACTTAATTACCCGCCTATATTCCTTTTATCCTATACTCTACTAGAACTCCGTATAACTTCTCCCTTAAGATAGTTTCTACTACGATAACTACCTCTTCGTCTTCTACGTAGTATTCTATAAGGCTAGTTATCCCCTCCTTTTTATCCGTTTCTAATACCTACTAAAGCCGTAAGAATATATCCCCTTTCCCCCTCTCTACGTCTAATCTAAATATAGCTATAATATATCTAATATAGCTTATTCTATATCGTACTAGGTTACCCCTTAAAAAAGAACGTCGCGTCGATTCCGCTCTCCTTTATATTAATTAGTATAACCTACTACGATAAATAGAGTTAAAGGAATAGGTACCTTCTTTATAATAAAATCTTCTTCTACTAAGTTACTACCCGTATTCTAAATATTTTAATATTTCCGTACCCTAAATCTATCTAGTAAGCCTCTATTATCCCCCGACGTATATTATCCTTAAACTACGATAGCCGTAATAGTATAATATTATTATACTCTACCCCTCCGCGTACTCTATTATATACTACTAGGTTACTATCGACCCGGTCGATCCTTCTAACCCTACTATTACGTATCCCTAATATTATTACTAGGAAAGGTCTTTCCTCTTAAATCTTCCTTATTATATCTACGATACTACTCCCGTCTAATTTATATACTCTAGTACCTACTAGTCGTAGCCCTAGTTGGAAGGATTCTACTACTAGTAGATCCTTCTCTAGAATACGATAGTTAGTACTATATACTATATCCTTAAAGTCCCTAGAATTATTAGTACCTACTATATCTACGGTTCTTAACTTACTTATACTTTAGTTCGCCTCTAAGAGTATAAATATTTACTAGTAAGCTATATTCTTTAAATATACGTAGGTAGTAAATACTAGTATATACGTTTAGCCGTATCGCGTCTCTCTTATATAGTAGTAAACTACTCTTACCCTACTATATTACCGAACTACTATAACCTATCGAGAGATCTTCTAGTTCTAATTATAACCCTATAAGTAGTCTCGCTAGTATTACTAACCTACTCCTTACTAGTATTACTAACCTACTTCTCGTATACCTATATAAAACTACTACTATAGCTTTATATAGCTTAAGCTATAATAATCGACCCTATTAAATAATACCTATAATCTCTATATTACTCCCTTATCGCTCGCCCTTTCCTATTAATAATAAATTAGAGCGTATAGTTACGATTAGGTATATTATAACTACGTCTACTATAGTATAACTATATAACTCCTAGTCTCCTATATATTACTAAGTTAAAGCTATCGTAAATTCCCTTTTTAAATATATCGATTTCAGCTAGTATCGAAAAAGGTATAGTATAATAATTAACTATCGGGTATACTATTATAATATATAGCTCTTAATATAGTAGACTAGCGATTATAGGCGGCCCTAACTAGGAGGGAAAGAGAAACTACTTAACTCTTTAGCGTACTTAATAAGGGCTTTCGGTATTAGTATTATATTCGTAATTAATAAGTATAATTACTTCGTTATCCCTCCGTACTTAGAGTAGGCGGCGTCCCTAGGCCGGGACTAGATAATATCTAGTATAGGGGAGAACTTCCTTAGGTATATCGGTTCTTCTAATAAACCTATAGTACGTACGTACTCCTTCCTCCTTACTACTACCTTTAACGTTTATAAGTATTCTTTCTTACGAAGTACCTCCGTATAGTAATAGTACTAGCTCGGGAGATCTAAGAAGATATCCCCTCTTTCTAGTTTCGCTATACTATAAAAGCGGTAACTTAGGTTTATAGATAGTACGAGGAATCCTAATACTATCTACTATACTAGTATATTACCGATAAAAGTAAATATAAAGGCGAAGACGTATTATCGTTCCCTATTAATATCTATATCTATCCCTCGATTAAGTTATTAGAGGAAGAGTATAATAGAATCGACTATATTAATTATATAACTACTATATAGTACTAGAGTTAGCGGTACTACGTTTATCTTCTTAGCCCTTTCCCTCCCTATTAGATTACCGAAGAAAAGGTAGTATATAATAAGAGACCTATATATATTTCGATATAAGCCGAAAGCGTCGATATATAGTATTAATAATACCGATACTATCTTCTTCTTAGACGCGTCTACGAAGTACTATCTACTAAATACCTTAAGTTTAAGCTCGGCTTATAGGGGGTTCGATTATAGGATTAGTAGTAGTATATTAGTTTTTATATTAAATATCTATCGGATAAAGCGACCCTTATTATTAGGATCGAATACTTTACTCCCTAGGACCGAACTCTTATAGCTATAATTAAGGAATACGTCTAAAGGATATTATCTAATAATATCTTTCTCTAAGACTATATCTCCCTATTCCTTCTATATAAATAGTTCGTAATTTTCTATCTCCTCTTAGCCTCTAAAGGCCGACGATCCTTTTAGGATATAGCTTCTACTTAATACTATACGGACTAGTATTACTATTAGGTTATCTATACGTTCGTATTATAGTTTCGTACGAAAATCTTTCGTAATATTATATACCCGCCCTAGGTAACCCGAAATAGTATCTTAGTAACTATAGTTAGTCTCGTAATAGTACTAATAGATAAAGTCTAATAGAAATATTAGTTCCCTATTACTATAGTACGTAAATTACCCTAATATAGTCCTTATTAAGGAATACTAACCTTCTCCGTACTATAGCTTAAACGGTTTATCTACGAACTAGCCTATCCTAAAGTATATTTACTATTAGATACTTAAAGATAATAGCTTCTTTACTAGGGGTATTAGGTTAAAGAAGTATATATCTATACTTACCTTAGTTAGTTTTACTTTCGCCTTATTTTTCTTTATTAGTAGTTTAGATAGGTCTATAGGTATTATTTACTTCCTTAGCTTGGTCTAGGGGACTACTAAATAGGTATTAGTTCGAAGAGACTTAAGTATCTCTAATAACTACTATATAGTATATTTAGAGTCGATAAGTAGTAAAACCTCTCTAAGGGCTTAGTAGTCTAATCGTATAATCTTTACTATTTTATATTAAAAACTAAAAGTAAGTATAAACTCCGATAGTAGGCGGAAGCTATAAGCTTAATATATAACCTTACTATCTATCTCTAGTAGCTTAGCTTAGGCGGATAGAAATAATAGTAGGGGTATAAAGTTAGCTTTACTAAGTAGTATATTAGGATTATTTAGAATATTCTCTTTAAGAGAATCGATCGTATCGATTAGATTAATAGTAGTAGTCTCTAAAAGAGAATCGACTAGGTCGATTAGTAATATATACTTAATAGGGTCGTCTTCTACTTATAGTAATAATAGTAAGTATAGGTCGTCGATCGTATCTACCTCTAGCTTTCTAGATAATATTTTAGTCGTCGGCGTTTATATATATCGTCTCGTTATTATATACGCTCCTAGTATTCTCTTTAGTATCCGTATCCTACTCTTTAGTAGTACTAAGTATATCGCTTAAAAATAAGGCTACGGCGTTAGTATTATTATCTATATTCGTACCTATCTCTTCTATAGCGTTAAGTATCTTACTTAGTAGTATAGCGGTAGTAGTATTACTATTATAAAGAGAGGAATCGACCGGGTCGTCCTCGAGGAGACTAGTATTAGACTAGAGGGACGAATATTAGTACTCTACTCTTAATATATTACGAAAGATACTAACTAACTTCGCGCCCTTCTCGACTATTATAAAGTCTATTACTCTAACCTCCTCTAAAGGTATTACTCCTTGTATCCGTTAGGTATAGAAGGGTACGACCTATATAAAGCTATTAGTTAGTAGTATATAGTTTTAATATCTAATACTTTACTATAATATATTTAGGTAGTAATATTATACGATAGTACGACTATCGGAGAGCGAGGTTATATATTACGTTACTATTAAGAGGCCGGAGTTACTTAGACTTAAACTCTAAAGTTAGTAATATAGTATTAACTTTAAGTTTTAAGTTTAATTATTATCGACTATATATAGTTATTACGGGTACTACTAGTCTACTTTCGTCGACTCGACTAGGTCGTTTCTCGCCTACCCCTATACTATAACCGGCTACGGGTAGACCGTCCTATTATAGGATAATAATATAGTACTACTACTAGTAGTAGTATTTATCCCTATCTAATACTAGCCTAGCCGACTATTAAACTATTTCCTACTTATTATCTACTTCTATTCCTTTTAGATACTAGACGATTACCTTATTTAGATCCTATAGTATTCTAATATACTAGGAGTCCCGCGCTATAGCCTCTATTCTAAACTATCTATAGCCTTATAGGAAAGTATACTTAGCTTCGTCTATATCTATTAATCTACTAAAGTTTATAAAGGCCTTAGCTAGTATTATAGTTACTATTTAGTTACTAGTAGTATCTAGTAGATCCTTACGGTAAACTATTACTACCGTAATAATCTCTTCGATACGCTTAGAAATAGCTAATAAGAAGAGATTAAGCTATTTCTAATCTCTAGTAAACGACCTAGTCGATTTTAATACGCCTAGGTAGATAGCGTACTATTATATCGTTTTAAAGGTACGTCGTACTAACTCTATTATAGTATCTACTTTTATAATTTCGGTAGAGTCCCTATCTATATTACCTTTCTCCTAAACTATTACTATATAATAGACTTCTATAACGAAGTTCTTCTAGAGATAGATAGGTATCTCTAAAGTACTACTACCCTTCGCTAATCCCTATATCCTAAGTACTAAAGCCTTTATCTTAAGTTTATCTATACTATAAAGTATAGTATTATCTAGCTATTTACTTATAATTTTACTTATAGCTATACTTATTACCTACTCGTTATTTATATTAACTCCTAAGAGCTTAGTTAAGTCTATAATTATTATACTAACGGACTAAGTTAGCTAGTTTATCTTAAAGTTATTATCTAGTATCGTAAGGACCTATTTCAGGCGCTATATATACTATAAGTTATTACTAAGTTTATAACTAGTAGTAAGGATAAGTACTTTATTTATAAAGGAGACTCTTTTCTATATAACCGGCTTAGATATATCGCGGCCTTATACGTAAGCCTCCTATCTCTAGGTACTATTATTAACGGAACTATTTTTTACTATAATAGCGCTCTTAACGAGCCTACTCTACTACGCCTTTACGCTAGCTTTAGACGCCTAGCCCTTATTAAAGGAATTCCTAAAATAGGAGAGAAAGTATACTTTATCCCCTAAGATAGTATAGGCGTTATATCGCCTATAGTTATACTTATTAGGTAATACTATTAATACTCCGTATTTTTTTTAGGCACCCGAGATTTTATTAGGACCTTAGACCTTTATAACGACGAGTTATAGTAAACTATTACTATACTTTAAAGCGGGTTCGATAATTACCTCGCTTAGAGAGGGTATAGTACCTACGCTAAGATTAGTTCTATCTTAAGTATATATATACGTAAGGCTTATATCCTATTATTTAGGAAAGACTATTAGGCCTATAATAATAAACTTCTTAGTATCGACCTAGTCGATTTCGTATTACTATCTCTCTAGCGATACTCGGAATTTTACTTTAGGGGTATTAACGTATATAGCGTATAGGGTACTCGAGTAGGTAGTACCGAAGATAGTATAGAGATAATCTAGTTTCTCTAGATACTCCCTAAGAACTCCCGATTTTAGAAGGCGTATAGCCTAGCCTTAGTATAATACTACGAATTCCGGGAGGGCTTTATAGCTACTATCTACTTTACTAAGACTACCTATTATCTTCTTTAGCGCTATCGTTGGTCCTAGCGGTAGTAGATAGGTAGGGAATTAATATTCTTAAAATAGATAGTTTATAAGTAAATATAGGTTATAGATATAAGAGTAGTATTAAATACTTAAGTTAGTAGTAGTACTAGCGCGTAATAATTTTTATTAGTATAGGGCCCTACTAATAATACCCCGTATAGTACTATACGGACTACTCTAGTAACTAAGCTTAAACTACGCCTCGCTATATTAAGTATTACTATAAATTTAAATAGAATAGTTTTTCTATATATACCCTACTACTACTATTACTAGGCCCGACTACTTTACTATAGTATTAAGGTCTCTAGCTCTTCTAGCCTTTCTAGCTACTATATCTACGAATATTAGTAGTATTAGTTAACGCTAAATAATATTAAACCCTAATATACTTTAGAAGTTATATACGACGGACGGTAGAATCGACCTAGTCGATTTAGCGTAATTACTTAAGTAGATCGGAAGGATTAATATAGTAGTTAATTAGTAAAAATTAAGCGATACCTAGAAATTTACTAATAAGAGCTAGAAGAAGTATACGAAGATATATAATAGATTAGAGAAGTTTACTAACTAGTAGGTCCTACGCTACGCCTATACTCCCTATACTAGCTATACTAGAAACAACCTAGTCGAAATAAGTATATTCCCTAAACCTATTATTAAACTTATCTATTAGCTAGGTAATACCCTAAGCTAGGGTAATAAGGAGTAGATTAGGTATATTAGAAAAGTACTCTATAAGTCTTTTATTAAAACTATCTTTAAATAGGCCTTAGACCTTACTAAGACTACGTATACCGTTTAGAAGGTATAGGAGCTAAGTAAGGCGGGAACGACCTTTTTATCCCCTACGGAGATATTAGGTAGGTATCCCTCCTAGTTAAGTTATTTAGACCGAGTAGACTAACTTTCTCTAGCGTAGGGAACTTAATAATTACTTATTAAAGAGGGGGAACCCTAAGTAGATCTAGATAATCTAAGCGAACGCCTCTCTAATATCGACTCGGACGAATTAGATATAATAAGTACTATAGAGAGTCCTAATAATAGTATTAGTTTAGAACTAGGTAGCCTAGTAGAGACTAGTATAAATATCGTTAAGAGTATCGAGGGTATAAGTACTTTTATACGCGATCTTAGTTTAAATACGGAGGTAGCTAAAGTCGGTAGGGTAGAAGAGATAGAAAGGGAGCTAGAGGGTAATATAGATAAAACTAAAGATAAAGTTAATTAGCGTATAGCTAACTAGTTACGTATAGACGGAGGAGATAGAGATAGTATAAAAGACTAATCTTACTAATTATATCTAGGATAAGTATAAAAAGTAGTATTAGTAATAGGATTAACCGGGTTTAACGAATCGACCTAGTCGAGTTAAGAATTAGGATTTAGCGTAGGTAGTATTACTAAGTAGTAAGTACTACTAGTACTTTTATATAGTAATAAGAGTAGTCTAATTAGAATCTTAGGGTCTAATATTTAATATACCTCTAGTAAATTAATCGAATTACTACTAAGAGTAGTAATATTTACGACTATTAATATCTATTCTTATTATAATAGTATTCCTAGCTATATTAGCCTCCTCCGCTAATTAGGACTCCTATAGTATAATAGTATTCTTATCGACCGCGTCGATTTAGATTCTAATAAGTAATAAGACCGAAATATACTTAAAACTAACTACTATACTATTTCTAAATTTACCCTTAGATATAAAGTTAACTAACCCGCCCTACTTCGGCCGTATTAATACTATAACTAATATAACTAAATTACCCTTAAGCTTAAAGTAGTCTAACTCTACCCTCGTCCTATTCGGCCGAACGAATAAGCTCTATAGTATTAATAAATCTAATACCTATACTACCGGTATTAGCCTATCTAGTAACTCTACCTATAAGGTAGGTCGTAATAACTCTCTATATCTCGAACGTAAGTATTACTTCTTTAATACTAGGTACTACTACGTCTACTACGGCCTAGTATATATTATCCTTATTAGTAAACTATCTATCGAATATAGGTATACCGGCGATATAACTAAGATATAGGCGTACCTTATTAAAGTCGTTAGAATAGAAAGTTACTAATACTTAGGTAATTCTATTATAAGTCGCCTTCTCCTAGTAAGTAAGGTATACTCTACCGGTAGAGCCGTAGTAGCGAAGTAGGACCTTCTTAGTATACTCGACTTCTATTTCGCCCTAAGGGATCTATATAGTAACGTTAATTATAGAAATTCTAGAAAGGTAAAGGAATCGACTAGGTCGATCGTTATATAAGACGAACCTAACGAGACTAGCTAATACTTACTCTAGCTAAAGGCTAGTAGTATTAGAACTTTAGGTAATAAGTATTAGGTTTACCGACGATATAGTTACCGCGAATAGCGAGGTAGCTAATAGCCCTAGTAATATTAAGGTTATTATAACTCTTTACTATTTATATTATTATATTATTAGTTATTATATTATATAGATATATAAATACTAACCTCTTCGGATAGTTTTACCTTTATTCTAGTACTATCTATACAGAGATAGATAGTAACGGCGACGTCTAGGCCGTTACTTACTATATATATATATTAATATAGAACCGAATATTAGGAAGAGATAACTTACTTTTAGCTAGATTAATAGTTAAAGTATAATTAAAAAGTTAAGTTAAGTAGATAGCTATAATATATAATATTAGTTATAGGAAGAGAAGGTATATATACTAGTTAGTAGCTTATATTAGTAGTAGCTAATTACCTAGACGAGCTATTATATTTATTTTACGTAGCTAGTTACCTAGTAGTTATAGCCTAATTAGTAGTTATAGCCTAATTACTAGTAGTTAGTAGTTATAGTAAGTTACCTAGATAAGCTATTACCCTCGATTCGATCTATTATAGTAATACTAAATTTAATAAGCGGTAGTAAGAAACGGAAGTATATAGTAGCTAGGGGAATTAAAGTTAAGTTTAAAAATATTTTTAATATAATACTACTAGAATATATCCTATCTAGCTCTATTTTACTACTCTACTATACTCGCCGTAACTAGATATATAGGAGAAGTCTAACTAATCGATTAATATCGCTACTACTCTTAACTAACTAACCCTCCTAAAGAACTACCGGAAAGACTATATATAAAGTAAGAGTAGGTCGATAAAGACTCTATAGATAGTAGTAGTAGAACCTATAAAGTAATAAGAATCGACCTAGTCGATTCTTAAAACTAGAGTATACCTACGCTACTATTACTCTCTAGGCTCCGATACCGTTCTCTTATCGATATAAGCGTAATAGGATAGCTAGATATCCGGTTATTATATAGTAAGACTAAGATAGCCGGAGTAAGCCTTAAACTTATATTCGGGTATATAAGTATATTTAATATATTTAATTAGAGGCTTTTTCTCTTTACCTTCTCTTTTAACTTTAATATCCGGATTTAGTTCTTAATATACCTAATAAAGTTTATAACTCGGGGCTTCGAATTTATAATACCTAAGCGGTTAAATAAAGTTAAGATTAGGTAGAAAAGGAGGTTCTAAATCCCTCTTTATTAAAGGTCCTATAACTACTTTATTATCCGTTAACTTTTTAAACTAGTATTATAGAATTTTAATATCGATATTACTATTCTCTAAGAATAATTAAAACGTAAGGACCTCTTTCTCTTAGCCTTAACGGAAATAGTAAGTAATAGCCTAAGCCTCTTAACTCTTATTCTACTATATCTTACTAAGGATAACTATATTACTACCTTAGAGATTAATACTATAGCCGCCTACGCCGGCCGTAATAAGGAAAATATAAGCTTAGTTACTTTTTATATTAAACTCTACTATATTCTAGTATTAGGTACTAGCTCCTACTATACTATCGAGTGGTAGGATTATTACCTCCTATTTTAGTATATAGAGAAGTACTTCGAGGATATTAAGCTATCGAAGATATTATAAGAAAATAACTATATTACTACCTAGGGCCTACGTAAGTAGTAGTCGAATAAGGTCTATAGCTTACTTAGCTCGAGAGGAGTTATTAAATAGGTTTATACCCTCTCCCTTAATTTATTATAGCTATATTTATTGGCTCTAGGTATTATTATCCTAATTAAACTTAAGGATTTCTCTTACGACCCTATTAGCTATATTTAGATTAGAAACTATTATATCCGGCTTATCCTTAATAGAGCTAGTATCTTTATCGTTATTTTTATCCTCTTTCTCCCCGGAATCGACTAGATCGATTCTAGTACCCTCCGCCTATTTACTAGGGTTAGGATCTTTAGTTTTAGAATTAGTTTAGTCTCTCTCGCCCTTAATAATATCTTCTTAGCTCTCGATTAGTTACCGCGTAGCTTTATTACTCGATATATTCCTTACGTCTAGTAGTAGATATAGCGTCTATATCTAGGTACGTAAAACTAGACTAATACTAGTACTTTTATTAGTAGAGCCTAGATTTTTATTCTATATCGCTATAATAGCGATACGGTAGGCTCTAGTAAAGAAATCTACCCGCTCTTTCTAGGTTTTATTAAAATTAGCGAGTAGTACGAATCGTACGCGACCCTTAGATTCTAGAAGATTAGATAGTCGGGCGAAGTAAAAGGCCTAGAGGAAGCGCTATATAATTAGGATTTTAACTAGGTTAATATAGTTACCTAATATAGTACCGTCCTAGTTATATATAGTAAAGGTCCGGATTACCTATATATAGGAATTAAATAGGTAGCCCTATATATAAGTAAATAATCCGGATAGGTCGTACTACTTATTATATATAGGCGTACTAGAGAGGACGATAGTAGCCTTAATATAGATTCGCCTTAATACGCTATATTTACTACCTAACTACTTATTAACTATCTAGCCCTCGTCGAGGACTAATAACTTAAAGGGAATACCTATTTAGCCCTACTACGGTAACTCTAACGCGGAGATATACCTTAATAGAAGAGGGGGCGTAGTACTAGGATTCTCTTTTATAATAGTATAGTAGTTTTCTACTTTTACTATTTAGGAGAGGAGGCGCTTACTACCCGACTATATAAACTCGTACGAATAAATAATAATATCTTTTCTAGTAGTATTTAGTTCGTAGGCCGTAGTTCTAGGGTCGTTAAGATAGATCTACGAGAGACCCTTTCCCTATAAGAATAAATTAGTACTATAACTAATCGACTAGGTCGAATTATACTTATATCCTTAAATATACGATCTATAGTATCTATCTATATAGATATAATAACAGCGGGGTAAACGATTAAAGATATTCTAGGCTAATCTTTAACTTTATATAGGGTAAAGAGGGTAGAGATAGTCTTACCTAGTCCTATTAGGTCGCCTATAATTCCTCCCCGAAATATACTCTCTATTAAATATAGTAACTTAGTACTACTAATAAGCTACTACGGATAAGGTTCTATAGTAAGGTATTAAGGAGGAACTATTAGCTAAATATCGTTAAGAGATTAAACTAATACGGACTATTTATCGCTAAGTAATTAGTAATACGATATATATTCTTATTAGCTATTATATAGTCTAGCCTATACTACCTTATATAGGAACCCGTATATTTCCGAGCGAGCTCCTTATACTTCTCTTAGATAGCCCTACTATATATACTAACGGGCTTTCTAAACTTTTGGAAGCGGATTACCTTCTCCCTACTAAAAGCTTTATAGGCTACTTATCGTCTAAATAGAGTAGCCTCGATTTTATTATCGGACGTACTTTAATTAGTTTCTTTATTATTAAGTTCGGTTTTAGTTCCTATATATTTATAATTAGAGTCGTTATCGTCGTCTAATAGTAACTCGAATCCTAAGAATATTAGATCCTTAGTAGTATTATCTATTAGTAAAGTAAATAGTCTATTTAATTAATCGTCGTTATCCTTATCTACTAATACGTATTTCTTATTAATCGTAGCTATTCTCTTAGGTTAGTAGGTATCTTTAGTCGGAGTATCTAGGTCTACTACTATTAGGGTATTAGCGGATAGCGACAAATCAACCGGGTCGATTTTAGTAAGAGGGATAGAGGGAGCGCTAGTCTCTACTCGAGGTACGGGACTACTAGTATTTAATTAAGGTAGTAGGCCTATAATACTTACTATTTTAGTAGTATTAGAAGTATTAATAACCGATAGGGTAGTAGCGTTAGGTAAAAGTATATAGTTAGAGTCGACCGGGTCGACGCTAATAAGAGAGGTAGAGGGAGCGCTAGTAACTACTTAAGGCGCGGGACTAGTAACTCCCGCGGTTTTAGTAACGCCGGAAGTATAAATAACTAGTAGTAGAACGGTAGTATTTAGAAGAGGGGTATAGGCGGAATCGAGTAGGTTAATCTAGGCGACTAGAGGAGTACGGCGAGCTAAAGTAATTTATATTAGCCCGTAGTATCCTTATATACTAGTTACGGAGTATTATATACTAAAAAGGTATCTACTAAGTTAAATAAGTAGTATTATTTAAGTAAGTCGCCTTTCGAGGTAGGCTATTTAGCGGCGTCTAGTATCCTTATAATTAGACGTATCTAGCTATAGAATATAAAGGGCCTTAACCTATTAGATTAGGGTAGTAAGATCTATAAGGACGGGAAGACTTAGAGATAGTAGTAAGTACTAGTACTAAGTAGTAGATTAAGAATATAAAGCTACTAGTAAAGACTCTATTAAGTAAAGCCTTAGGCTACTATACTAGCGTTAGTACTAGTATAAAATAGGTATAATATAGTATATAACTCCGCGTCGGGCGCTAGTAGGGATTACTAGTAACCTAGAACTTAAAGTAATAGATCCTTAGGAACCTTCTTATATTAATTTAAATTAATACTAATACTTACTAGTAGGTAGTAATTAATTTAGATTACTCTATATTAAATACTACTACTAATACTATCTTTAGTTCTCGACTATATATAACTATACGTATTATAGTAGTAAGGAAACGCGGCGATAGGGAGCTAGATCCCGATACTAGTAAATCTTTTAGGAAAGATAAAAAGGAGCGAATAAAGAAGGCCGTAGATACGGCCTAGTATACTAAAAATAAGGTACTAAAAACGGTACCGACGGCGACGCGTATAGAAGAGGACGACTAAAGTAATATAAATCTATTAATAGCCTTAGGTACTATAAGGGGGATAAAGGTGTAAGACTAGAATAGGAAGTAGAATAGGAACGGGACATAGCGACACGGACAATATACAAGAAATAATATAATATACTACGGTAATACTATAATTTATACAACCCTAATAATTAATAATATAGGAACCAGATCAACGGTACGTATATAGGAACTAAGATAGTATAATAATACGATCTAATTCTTATTACTTATATTAACTCTAGACTCTCTCTTCTTTACTCCTAACTACCTTATCTATCTCTTTATAAACTACCCTACCTATCTCTTTACGAAATACTTAAAGATCCTATTACCTTACCTTTATATAGTAGCTGAGCGGTAGAAGTTAATAGTAATCTAATACTATATTATCTATACTTATCTCACCTATATTTTGGAGGTCGTACTAGGGTTTCTCTCTATAGCTAAGACGATTCCTAGTAGCTATTATAGTATTGTAATCGAACTTATACTTAGGATACTCTCTCTCTTTTTTGGACTAGATTATCGAACTCTCGAATATTAGGCTTTATATTAGACTTTGAATATTAGACTTTAGGACTTTAGGACTCTCTTTCTTTACTATTAACTTAACTATAGGACTATTAGACTATCAAAAAGGAACTTCGTATACTAATCTTCGACTACTAGACTTTTGAACTTTCCTTCGAATACTAGGCTATATACGACTCTCGACTTTGGACTCTCGACTTTGGACTCCTAACTTTAGACTCTCGACTTCGGACTTTCAACTACCCTTTTTTTTAAGAACACCTTCGAACTTTTTATACGAATATTAACTAGCGTTACTTCGTACCTTCGAACCGACCTTTCCTCTCCTTATAACTAAATAATACTCGATTAACCGACTATTACTAAACTTAGAAACGGGAAAAATCTTTATAAAGGTCTAAGTCTAAGCTATATTAACGGAAAATTAGAATTCAGAATAATTACTAGTAATATCCTAGTTCTTTTAACTCCTTAGACTAAGTCTAGGATGTCCCGTTAGTAGAAATTATACTTTGCACGAAAATACCTAGGATTACCTATACTATTAATATATTACCCCTCTATAGCCTATATACCCTTATCTAATAAGTCAGAAAAGAGAGGCCTAACTATACTATATACGAAACGGTACTACTCTCGCCGTCTAGGCTACGAACTCCGTATATCGGCGTATAGATCTAACTCCTTTTAGCTACTTATCTTCGAAATTATCTAGGAACTCTTAGTATTAACACTCTTGTTTCTAAGAAACGTACGCGAACGAATATAATATAAAATAAATAGAATAACTTAAGACTAACGAAAAATCGAAATACCTATATACTTACGCCTAGACCAAAGGATCCCTTCTACTAGAATACCTTCGGATTCTTCCGGCCCTCCCTCTAGTAACCCGTCTACGGCTAATCTCAGCCCTATAATTGAAGGACTAGCTACTCGTTCTAATATAATTAACCTTATTAATACCCTTAAGGATTTTACTATTACTAGAAGATAGGAAAGAAAGGCTTAAGCCTTTAATCTTAAGAACTATACGCTCTCTCCTAAGGAACGCTTCGATAGTCGGAATATTACGGACTTCCTTATTCGCCTTAAAGATACCTTCGATACCTACGATATTACTAATAATACTTATAAGATCTAGGCTCTTACTCGTAATATTAAGTCTAGCTATCTATACGATATTAAGCTTTTGGGTAGCTATAAGGAATATAGCTATAGAACTCTTCGTAAATCCCTTCGTAAGGAATATATCGCTACTAATAACCGTTAGCGAAAGGAAACTACTACTTATCTCTATAAACTTACTTTTCAAAGCGCCTCTTAGAAACTAGACACTCGTGGCTTTATTAAGGAATTTAAGAACTACTATCTACTTATTATTAATACCGATAAACTAACTAGGTCTACTACGAGTAGGATCTTCCTTAGTAGATTACTAGAATCGGTTCGTTAATAGGTTAACCTAACGCTTAATATCGACCCTTGTATTCGCTCTACCTTTAACGATATTAAACGGATTATCCTTGAAGCTAAACGGATTATTATTAGTAACGAGAATATATTACTCTTTATATTAGATAGTTATAAAGGAAGTGCCCTTAATAGGGTTATTAAACGAATAGTCCTTCGAAGGAACGAGGCTATAGCTAAAGAAAAACCTAAAACTACTAAACCTTAACTTAGGGCTAATGTTATTAAAGCTCTTAAGGGTCTTCGCGGAACGAATACTTCTAGGGACGTCCTACTCTTCGCTATTACCGAAAGTACGGATCCTGCTATAGTAGTAGCTAGGAAAGATATAAAATAGTTTACTATACTTAACGATTAGATCTATAATAACTTTCGCTCTTCTACTTAGTCTAATACTATACTATTAGGAAGTTCCTTCGTTTATACTAACCTACGTGGAAATTACTATAGGGGGCTAGCTAATACTAACTAGTCCTCCTAGTATATCTAGAATACCGCTAACTAACGTAGTTAGTCCGCTAATATTTAGTCTACTAGTATCCCTAGTAACCCCTAGCCTCTACCCCTAGCCTAGCTAAGAAACTCGAACCTAACCGCCCTACCTACTAACTACCCTTTAGTCCCTTCTTTATTGCTACCCCCTATATAGACTACCTAGAACGGAATATCGGAAAAGAGAGGTTGTAGGAGCTATAGAAGTATAGAATATTACAAACGGATATACCCTAACGTTATAGAACTAGTTACTTAAGGAATTTACTATTAGAATATAAACGTAATACCTAGATAGTAGTACTAGGGAACTTCAGCCGCTCTAGGCGGGAAAATCGGAGGAATTATTAACGGCTAGAACTATAGTAACTAGATCCGTACTTAATTAGCTTAGTCTTAATAGGGCTCTAGTAGTATTTCGTTATTTAGGACAGTTGAGTTATTTATTAGAATTGTTAAATTAAGCGACTTAGAGTAGGAAGACTTTGGTACGTAGGTTTAGGCATCGAATATTAGTAAGGTAGGAGGAGGCGGATTTATACCTTCTATTATTCTTACGGCTACTACCTAACTACGTTTATCTATACGAAAACCCCTATTAGAAAAGGTAAAAGGAAAATAGCCTACTAGGGTTACCAAATCTAGTAGATCTAAGGCCCCGATAGTTAAGTATATAGTATATAGTTATATTACTAAGACTACGGAACAATAGAATAGCGAAGGAGACTCGGATATAGACTTAGACTTAGAAGACGACGAACTAGACGTAACCCTCGGGAACTCGCTACTAGAACTACTAAAGAAAACTCGTAAGCCTAGGAACCCGACTCTTAAGTAGTACGTTACGAAGAAAGACAAGGCTACCGACGGAATACGTATAGCGGGGAATATCCTCTAGTAATTAGTCTAACTTAGTCTTTAGGATACTATTGTTTATATTCCGGTATTTAGAGATCTCTTATATAAGTCCCTACTAGAACAATTAGCTGATAACATCCGTCCCGAAATAGAGGAAATGGAACGAAGGAAACGGGAAAAGGCTACTAAAAGGAAGCGGAAAATAGAAGAAAGGTAGAAAGCGGACGGAATAAAATAAGGAGTAGAAATTATAGCGCTACGCTTAGAAGAGTAGGAACTAACTTCGGAAATAGTTCTTCGTATTAATAAGGATAATAACCATTCTCGCGTCTCTATAAGGAGCCCTACTTTAATAGCTCGGATTGGAAAACTAGAGATTAAGGCGTTATATAATACTAGAGCCGAAGTAAACGTTATATCTAAAGGAGTTATAAGGAGTTATAGATTGGCAGTTAATAGTATTAAATAGGATATCTAGGGACTAGTTTTAGATAAGCTTAAGGTTACCGACGGGAGGAGAGTTCCTCTAGTTAGCTAGACTAGCGCGCGTATACGGATCGCCGGAGTAGACTTTAATTATAAAAATATAGTCTTTATAGTACTTAGGGACTACTCTTAGGGAATAATACTTAGTTAGCCCTTCTTAGTACGGAGTCGTCTCGTTATATAGGCTAAGGCGGATAGCGGTATTTCGTATAAGGTATTCTCTATAAACGGCGAACAGAGCGTTATATAGTAAGTAGTTATCTCGGAATTCCTATACGATAGGTATAAGTCTAGTCTTTAAATCCCTTATACTTATTTAGAATAAGAAGATAATTCTAATTCGGACGATTCGGAAAACGAGGAGGCGGAGTCCTAGGTTATAGAAGAATATCCGCTATATATATAAGAAACCTAAGGCTCCTAGTACTAAACTTAGGCTAGAATATATACGAATAGCTTTTCGACGACCCGATCCGCGACGAGTTTCTCTTACCGCTAGACTTTAGGAGACTTCTATATAATAAGACTTATACTACGACCAGACTTAATATAGCTACTATAGTAAACGAGATAAAGCTATAAAAAGAAAGGGATAGGCTTCTATAGGAATAGTAGATAAAGTACCGAATATTTACCTATCGTCGCCTTATACCGGTAAAGCCTTAGACCGGATTACTAATATTTAGATACTTAGATAAATAGGACCTACTTTCCCTAAGGATTTCCTTATTTTCGACTAGCTCCCCAATAAAGTATAGAACGAAACACGTGAATAGTATATATAAGAAGAAAGTAGATAAGATCTAACCTTAGAACGTTTAGCTTACTAATAGATCTATACCTAGCGGTCGTATAGATTGGAGAGATATAATACTAAAAGAATAGTTTAGTACGGAACCTTACTATTACCTTAATAGATTCCTCGAGAAACGCTACGCCCGTTTCCCTCGTTAGACTCGGCTTATAGAACTCCGGTTTAATAATATACGTATTAACTAGTCCCTTAGCCCGAACGAACGATTACTAGTTAAGGAAATACTTATACGAAGGGAACCTACCCTCGTATAGAGCTTCGAAGAATACGGTAAAATTAGGAAAGAAGTAGTACTAGTATAAGTTATCCGAGTAGTAGACTACGAACCCTAGTAAGCGAAACCCTTTAATATCCCTAAGGCTCTATTAAGTGAGATTCGTTAGATATTTTACGAAAGAATTAAGACGGGAAGACTCGAACCTAGTTATACCTTATATCGTAATCTATAGTTTTTAGTCTTAAAGAAAAACGGTAAGTATCGGCTAATTAATAGCGCTACGAATATCAACGTAGTTACTATTAGGGACGCGAACGTACTACTAACGGCCGATAAATTCTCTAACTCCTTTACTAGATACGTATAGATATCGCTTACTAACCTTTTCTCTGGGTACGACCAATTAGAACTTACTAAAGAGAGTCGCGATCTTACCTTATTTATATACCCGTTTGGTCTTTTACGAATAACTACTCTACCTTAAGGAGCAACGAACTTAGTAGCCTAATTTTACTATATATCTAAGATAATTATTTCCTACTAGTTTAAATATAGCGATGTTTACGTAGACGATATAATTACCGGAACCCCGAAAAAGTATAATAACGATAAGGAATCCGAGCTTAAGGGAGTACGTCGAGGGGTCTTAGAATACGTAGTTAGGCTAGACGTAGTTCTTACGGATATTAAACGCGCGGGAGTAACGATATTAGGAGAAAAGTTCGATATTTATAAAGAGGGCGTAAATATAGTCGGATACTATTACGATCGAGAAGGACGATACCTAAACTCTTCTAAGGTAGCCGCTATTTTAAACTAGTTAACTCCTAGGTCTATTAAGTCTACGAGAGCTTTTATCGGGGTCTATATCTATTACCGAATCTAGATATAGGATTTTACTACTATTTCGAAACCTATCTTCGTATTATTTAAGAAGGACTTAGAATTCTATTAGGGAAAGGAATAAGATAAGGTAATAAAAACTCTTTAGGAAGTACTTACGACTATACCCGTACTACGACCGGTTATATACGAACTAGATTTAGGCGAGATTATTCTTACGGTAGATACTTTAGGAGAAGGATAGGGAGCGGTCCTACAATAAATAGACGAACTAGGTAAGAGATACCTATACTAATATAAAAGCGGGATCTAGTCGCTATTAGAAAGGAAATACGATATAGTTAAACTAGAATACCGCGCCCTTTTATACGCTCTTAAGAAATTCCGCCTTTATCTTTAGGGAACGTATTTCGTGGTCGAAACGGACGCCCGGACTTTAATCTATTAACTTAATAGAGTATCTTCGGATGTAGTAGGATCTCTTATTATACGATAGCTCGTATGGATTTAGATATAGGATTTTAATATTCGATACATTCCTAGGAAAAAGAATATAGTAGCTAATAGACTCTCCCGCTAATTTAGTAAAGTACCTAAAAAGGACGTCCCCGTCGTTCCTAACTTCGATATCGAGGATTTTATCGATTAGCGACTTGGAGCCCTTTACTATTCTAGTATCTATATCTATAAGCGTAACCTACGACATACGATCTAGCTCTACCCGATAACCGTACCTAGTCTAGAAAATAACGATAATACTAGTAGCGAAAGTTCTATAGATTAGAACGAGGAATACGGAGAATTCGGTTTATTAGAACCTTAGGAAGGATTAGATAGCGAATATACCGTAGAATACCGAGCGATTACTAACTAGCTTATAATATTAAAAGTCGCGGACCATCTTAAAGGTAAATAGATTACGGCTATAAAAAGAAAGGTAATAGGCTACCTTGTAGCTAGGCGACAACTATTTAAGCGAGGTAAACGAGGATAAGCTTACCGTCGCGTAATTAATAACTAGGACTAGTGAAAGGAAATTATCGTCGCCCTCTATAATAAATACGGCTATAAAGGACGCGAAACTACGGTAGTACTTATTCGGAATCGATATTATTAGGACGGGTACTACAACGACGTTAGTAAATAGATTAAAGAATATCCTTAATATTAAATAAGCGATCGAGCGTACGTAGTAGAACCTCTAAATACGACTATTATTCGGAGTAAGATTCTTAGCGTAAGATAGTCTATTAATTGTACGACAATTGCCCTACGAGGTAGTTATAGCTATCTTATTTAGGTAAGGGAGGAATTAAGTGGTTAGCCTAAGGTAAGAGTACTCCGTTTAGTACCTACGTCTAAGAATATCGTAGATTTTATCTTTAAGGAACTAATCTATCGATAGGGTATTATATCGGAAATTAGAGTTGATAGAGGTCCTAAAAACAAGCTATATACGGATACGCTTCTAAAACTATACGATATTAGAAAGATTAAGATTTTACTATATAATAGTTAAAGTTAGGGAGGAATCGAACGGTCTTACTTAATAATATAGGAAGCCTTCTAACGAGTAACGAACGGGAACTAGAAACCTTAGAAAGATTTATTACTAGTAATACTTTAGGCTGAACGGATAATAGTTAATAGAATAACCGGTATAACTCTAGTTAGGATAATACTTGGTAAAGAATATATCCTTCCGATCGAACTAAAAATAGTTATATAGTAAAACCTTCCTTGGTCTACGGTTAGGATAATAGAATACCTTCTTTTTCTACGAGCTAAACAACTAGATTAGAGAGGGGAAGACCTCTAGGAAGCTATCGCAAGGTAGGAACGTATAAGATAGGAAGTAAACGAGTACTAGAAATCGTAATACTAAACTAGAATACGTACTAAAAACCTAGATATAGGATAGCTTATCCTTTTATATAATACGAAGATCGTTAAGGATTTTGGATCTAAATTGGATTTTATATAGGTCGGTCTATACCGTATCGCGAAGGTATATAAGGACGGGAGAACTAGATTGCCTATTAGTAGCTACGTACTTAAGGAACTAAATAGAGTTTTAGTATATAAGACGATTTAAGGAAATAGGATTAGGATCTTCTACTAGAGGGATAGGCCTATAGGTAATAACCTCCTTAATACCGGTTAGGAGTATAGGATAGAATAAGAATAAGGCTAGGATTAAGACAATACTTAATTAGATAAGGATAAGGAATAGGAATAGGAAAAGTAACCCGGTGACGAGGATCTAGATATATTAGTTCGCTGATCCGGACTATAAGTAATTATTCCTAGACTAGAAGGATTCGACCCTAGCTAATACTAGGATTACTAGGAACTACGGAGAAGTATTCGATTCGTAAACGGCTTATAAATACTTATAATATAGAAAAGGAAACGATTAGTAAAGTATATAAAATACTAAGCTAATAAGCTAATATACTATATCTTAATCGAATCCCTTATTTATATATTAGTATAAAGGAACTTAGTACGTAATCCTAGGGTACCTTTACGCCTCTTTAATCCTCTTCCGCTATATACGCTTTCGACCTTTTTAACCCTTCTCTACTCGGTACTTATTCGATTCTCTTCTACTTTACGCGCTTTCGATTCTCCTCTATATATCGGGAATTACTACGACCTAATATCCCCTACGGCTACCGAATACGTTGGTCTCTACTAAGTAGATACCTATCCAATAAGTAGCTTATAATCTAGGAAACCTTAAGTATATAAGTATCTACTAAAGTCTAGGTCCTTAGTTAAGTCTAATATTGGTTTGGTCCTACTAGTTCTCTAAGAAGTATTTATACCCCTCGAAGTCCTCCCGTACGGTCTACCTTAGGTTCTTTGATAATCTCCGGTTTAAGCTCGAATAAGATTATATTAACTTATTAATCCTACTCGGCCCTTAAGCTTATATCTACGAAACCCCGGATTCACGACTACGGGAATATAATTATCGATCCTTTTATTTAGACCCTTTTACTTATTAATCCTAACTAGTCCTTAAGCTCATGTCTACGAAACCTAGAGTTTATACTTAAGAGAATACCTTTACCGTTCCTCCTACTCTAGCCTCTTTAATAGCTTCTTACTCTTCGTTAGCCCTCCCGGCGGCGCTAACGGTTTACGTCCTATCCTCTATCTAAGCCTCCCTACTCTTATATTTTAAGATTAGAATAGATCTGTGCAGTCCTTAGGAGGATAATCCTATAAGTTAAAATAGTCGTATTCTCTTAGTCTTTTAGTACTTAGACTTTCGCTATATCGGCCTTTCGTAACCTTCGCCTATTCGCCTCCCGTTCCTCCTTAGTTAAATCAATAGTATCCTCTAGTATTATACCGGTCCAGCTTTACGCTTGAATAGACTTAGTCGGGTATTACTTTCGTAAAACTCAACTTTAGCTATTAAAGGAACTATACCCTAGTATATATATATATTATAACGGTTCGATTCTCGGATAGCTAGCTTCGTAGTAGACGTTTATTACTTTTCCTTTTTATTAGTTTTTTTTTATATATATATATATATATATTCGGAAAGGTTAGGAGAGTTGCCTTTTATATATAGAGTTAGGAAGTTTACTTTGTTTTATTTAAGCTACCGTACCTTATTCTAAATTGTTTTTTTATATAGGAACCGTTTATATATTAGCCTTTATTTGCGTTAAACCCAAAGTAAAGAGTATAGGAAGTAGGAAGGCGAACGTTATAGGACGACGTTGAATTTTTTTTGGTAGGGGAGGGAGAAGTCTTTTAAGTCGGGAATCCGTATTGAAGTCGAGCTATATTAATAAAAGGAACGAATAAACTAGAATTAAAAAATACGAATAATATCACGTATAATACTACTATAACCGGAAACTATAAGGAAAATTTCAACTAATTACCTCGAAAAGTCCTCCTGTCTAATAGACTTTACTTAAATACAACCGTAATAGATTAGGTTATTAGAGTAATACCTAATAATTACCGTTACTATCTAGTATACCTCCCGAGGAGCCGCTTCCTATACTAAGCGTTAATACGCGCGACGTGCAGGGCTACTTTGGAAATATAAAGGATCTTTTAATATATTTAATTATTTTGGGAAATGTTTAGGATTTTTTTATATATTTAGATGCTTTGGTATACGCGTTAAGGTTTTTATTACTCTTTCGAGTCTTTTCTTACTTTCAAGTTCTTTCTTAGTATCTTAGGATGCGAGAAGTTCTATACCCCTTTAAGATTCTTCTTAGTATTTAGGCTTGTTGGTTGGTCTCGTATAGTTTTAACGTATATCTTAGAATACGTTAAGGGTCGACGTATTGTCTACCTAGGGAGGGGATATAAGGGGGATAAAGGTATAAGACTAGAATAGAAAGTAGAATAGAAACGGGATATAGCGACACGGATAATATATAAGAAATAATATAATATACTACGGTAATACTACAATTTATACAACCCTAATAATTAATAATACAGGAACCAGATCAACGGTACGTATATAGGAACCAAGATAGTATAATAATACGATCTAATTCTTATTACTTATATTAACTCTAGACTCTCTCTTCTTTACTCCTAACTACCTTGTCTATCTCTTTATAAACTACCCTACCTATCTCTTTACGAAATACTCAAAGATCCTATTACCTTACCTTTATATAGTAGCTGAGCGGTAGAAGTTAATAGTAATCTAATACTATATTATCTATACTTATCTTACCTATAGTACCTAGCTACTTTAGCTACTTAGGTCGTAGAGATTAAACGACCCGGTCGATATAAGTATAGAAGTTAGAAATACTACGATCGACGCTAATATAGATATTAATAGTAATACCCTCTCTAATAGTCTCTTAACTTTAGCCGTAGATAGAGAAAGGGATAGGGTTAGTAATAGTAATAGATAGGGTAAAGAGGAAGGCGGCTATCCTAATAGCGCGGCTTCTAGCTCGGTCGAAATTATTAAGCCGTCTACCTCTAAGGATATAGCTAATAGAGATAATATAGAGAGGGAACTATCGTTAGTAGATATCGAAGCGTCCCTAATCGACTAGGTTAGTTTTAGAGATAATAGGAACGCCTAGTTTAGTTTTTAAGATAATAGGACCGATATATAAAAGCTAAAGGTACGCCGCCCGTTAGATACTCTTCCTAAGTAGTAAGGAGAGGCGTCTCCGATAAGATTAGTTATACTAGTAATAGATATTAAAGTATCCCTAATCGACCGGGTCGGTTTTAGAGATAATAGGAACGCCTACTTTAGTTTTTAAGATAATAGGAACGATATATAAGAGCTAAAGGTACGCCGCCTATTAGATACTCTTCCTAAGTAGCGAGGAGAGGCGTCTTAGACGAGATTAGTTACGCCGTTAATACCTAAATAACGAAAAACGTTACGGTCTACTAATAACTCGCCTTCTATACCTAGACGTATAGCTAAGGGATTAGCCTTATCCTACCGATCTAATAGTACCCTAAAGGTAATAAATAAAGATTTTAGAGATACTAGAGAAGTAGGGGTTAATATACTATACTTTAATACGGAACTCTCTAAGAGACGTAGCCTACCCTATATAGATATAGAGACGGAGGACGACGGTTAAGAATAACTTATAGAAGATAGACGAATTATTAGAATCGAAGGGGGCGTAAGTAGAGATAAAGTATAAATCTCTAAGATAGTAAAGGCGTCTAGCTACTTTAATACTCTAACGGCGCGAGGCGTTTATAGTATAGTATAAGTAATCGTAATATACGTAAGTAGACTCTATTAAAATCGACTAGGTCTATTCTAATACGTATATAGGAAAGGATACCTACGACTAGGGGAGAAGAGTTAATTATAAATTATAAGTTTAATCTAGTAGCGACGGATACGAAGGGCGTATACTAGGAGTATATAAAATATATAAATAGTAAGTTCGTTAAAGACCTAAACGATAATCGTAGTAAAGGCGATATAGTAAAGAAAAGAGAGAAGAGGGAGAATATAAATAAGAGACTACTATATAACTACTAATTCTATAGTAAGAGGAAGATACGTATAAAGAGAAGATTACTTAGAGGTATAATAGTATAGTAGAGATACTAGGAGGAGAATAGGGAGCTAATACTAAATAGATAGGGTAGTAGTAGAGGATAACCGCGCTAGCGTTTAAAACCGACCCTAGTAAAAGAACTAGATAGGGCTACGGTTCTTAAGCGTAAGTTAGAGGAAGAGAGTAAGGGTAATAACTTAGTAAAAAAGAGGAAAGTAAGTAAGGGAGATAGAGGTATACTAGATATAGTAATAAGTAGGATAGATAATAAATTAATAGCGGGCGTAAGTAAATTCGACCTAGTCGATTAAGTACTAAGTAGTATAGTTCTTATATAGTAACTCGTACTAAATACTAGTATACGCGGAAGAGGTCTACTAAACGGTATTTAATTATTAAGCTTAGAGGGTAGGGGTATAGTCCCTACTACCTAGAATATAGCGAGGATACTCTTAGTATTAGGGCGGGGCTTCTTACGATACTCGCGGAAGGACCTATTATCTAATTCTTTAAACTAATCCTTCGATATCGTATCTAACCCGGGTCTAAATACTATTAATTTATAGAATATTAAGAGTCGCTTACGGTAGTAATACTCCTCTAGCGTACCCTTTCGGTCGAGATATAACTTAACGCGAATAGCGAGGTTCGTAAAAAGGGCTATAGTACGATAAGTATTAAGAGGCTAGTAAAAGAGTAAAATAGGCCTTATATATATAGTAGTACTTTCTAAGGGGGGTAGACTTAGTAATATCGATATAGCCTTATATATATTACTAGATATTAATAAAGTTTTCGGGTAAGAACTAGCTAGTAAAATAAGTAGCTAGGGTTTATAGGTTAGTAATATTAGAAAGTAGTATATCTATTTCCTTCTACTTCGAGACGTATTCCTATATATAGTTAGTATTAACTTAGTATATAACTCGACCGGGTCGATATTAGTAGAGGATATAGGTTAATTATACCTCTATAAGTTTAATAGTATAATACTAGTAGTTTTTATAAACGTCTTAGAACTTAACTCGTACTATATTTACTAAGTCGCTATCGGGTTCGTACTCCCCCCCCGTTATATCGGAAAGTACCCCCTCCTATCCTTACTATATATTACTTAGGAAGATATACTAACGTATTTCCCTATTAAGGGTATAAGTAAAACGATCCTCTAAGACTACTAGGTCGTCTAATCGACTAGTAGAAATATACCCGCGTTTACGCTTACGTCGGTTTATTAGTTAAGATATACCTAAGAGGAGAGTACGACGTTTCTTATAGATTTCGAGTATTAAATAGTTAGCTCTATCTTTATATTCTATAGGCTATTCTCTATCGGTATCGCTAAAAGGGTTATACTCTTAAGAGGTAGTAGAGCTTATACTTATTCTATTACGGAAATTAGTTATACTAGTTTCGTTAGAGGAATTACTAGTAAAGGACTCTATAATAACGATATAGCTAGAAAATATAAGGAGTTAATAGAGAAATCGACCCGGTCCGTTTTAGGTAGTAGGGACTTTAAGTCTTAGTTAGAGAAATCAACCTAGTCGACTACTAAGAAGATACTAGTACTATTTAATAGTAGTAGTCCTCTAGTAGTACTATCGTATATCCTAAACTAGTACTAGGGGGGTTCGATATATATACGATATCGATTTAAATAGTACCCCTTATTACCGCCTCTACTACGACTAGTAAGTACCCTATAATAGGCCTAGGGTAGTAGAGATATAACCTAAGGGCCTAAAATTAAAGCTTACTCTACTTTAAGTTAGTAAACTATAGGAACCTTACTAGTAATCTTCGTAAGGTTAATAAAAGCCTACTTTGACTACTACTACTACTAGTACTAGTCTTAGGCTCCTTTTTAGTAGTACTACTAGTATTATATAAAGAGATCCTATACTTCCTCGTTAATATTATATTCTTTTATACCTACCCTTTATTAAAATCTACTAATTATATCTTTAAATCGTTACTCTAAGTCCTTTCCTAATACTCCGAGTCCTATTAGGACTACTACTTAGTAATAAGTTAATTAGAAGAAACGCTGTACCTTACCCTAGTCTACTACGCGAGAAAAGCCTACTACTCTTTATACCTAATTAAGTAGCTAATCTATTACTAGTAGTAGTAGAAGTTCCTCGGCCTTTGAAATTATAGAGGAGCTACTAAATATTCGAGAATTAAGTACTCTCTATAAGCTATTAAACCCTCCTACCTATAAAAGGAAGTATTAAGTATAGAAAACGGTTAATAACTTATTCTATTACTACTAAGATTCTACCTTTTATAAGTAGCTAGGTCTCTTAATATACGAGCTAGAGATATTATTAGTAGATCTTACTAGAGACTAACGTATTATACTTCTAACTTTATACTACCTTACGGTAGCTATATAGAAAGATATTATAGAGGTTCTTAGTATTAACTAGTCTATAGTATCTAATATTAATATTAGTTTTAAGATATTTAGAACCCCCTCGAAGGATACCCGACCTAGTTAAAAAGGAGTAGATTATATAGAGGTTAATAAGCTTAATTAACTACTTCTTTTTATAACTACTAGGGCTACTAATCGCCGGATAAGCTATACGGAGATATCCGTAGCCTTACTACTTATTAACTAGTCTCCCTTATAAGTAAGTACTAAATTATATAGCTATATTCCGTATACTAACTAAATTTATAGACGAAGAGAGCCCTTAAAGATTAACTCGGCTTCCGTAAATACGTCCCTCGTCGCGAAGAGTTACTTCCTTAGAGGAAATAAAATACCCGCTATATAATATACCTAGGGCGTATAGATTAGGGTAACGCCGAGTTTACTAGAATTATTTACGCCGGCGTAACGTCCTTGGATAATAATCTAAAGATAGTTTAGGATAGGGTTTTACGCTGCCCTAGAGAGGAATATTATCCTAATTATATTTAAGCTAGATACCGCTCTAGGCGCTATTTAGTCGTATACTAGGCTACTACTTATAGCGATTACTATATAGATCTTATTACCTTACTACTAAAATATAAGGTAAAGTCTAAGAACTATATAGCTTTCGTCCTTAAATAGTACCTTTAGCTATTCTACGTTAAGATAATAGAAGTCTATAGCTAGGTATTACTACTTAAGAGTAAATACCCTAGCTATAAATATATAGCTTTAGATTAGCGAATTAGGAATAACCTTTAGGTTATTACTTACCCTCCTAGCTTACTAGATCTTAACTAGCTTAAGTACTATTAGGCTAAGTTAAAACGCCGGCTTTCTCTTATAAACCTACCGTCCTTAGTCCGTAGCGATATCGAGGCTTTTTATAATAGTTAGTAGGATAATATTTATAGTAGGAAGCGCTAAAGGAAGCTTATTACCTCGATACCTAAGCGAGTTCAGGCCGTTATTAATACTAAGGGTAGTTAAACTAAGTACTAAGTATATATACTTATATATATATATATATAGAGGAAGAGAGTTTTTTCTTTAGTAGTTACTAGCTAAAATTATAAAAATATTTAGTTCGGATTAAGATAATATAATTCAAGTATTCTCTTATAGTTTACGATATACTAAGCAGTTAAAAGTTAGTTTTAATAAAACTATCGTTAATATTAGATTATAGGACTAAGAGGTAAGGTATTATAGATAGTATACCGGGCGGTACTATC
Source organism: Venturia nashicola (assembly GCA_004522665.1). Taxonomy (NCBI): domain Eukaryota; kingdom Fungi; phylum Ascomycota; class Dothideomycetes; order Venturiales; family Venturiaceae; genus Venturia; species Venturia nashicola. The sequence continues at coordinate 1,924,869 of SNSD01000003.1, read as the reverse complement.
CCTAATATCGACGGGGTTAATTTTAAGGCGGTTACGTCTTAAACGATTATATAACCCGGTAGGACGGTTAAGCGTATAATTATAATTAGAGGGGTAAGAGGTCCGTAATTATAAATAGTATACTAGGCGGTACTATCCCCGATATTAATAGGGTCGATTTTAAGGCGGTTATAGCTTTACTAATTATAAGACCCGGTAGGACGGCTAAGCGTAGATTTAAAATTAGAGGGGTAAGAGGTACGTATTAATAAATAGTATACTAGGTAGTACTATCCCTAATATCGATAAGGTCGATCTTAGGGCGTTTACGTATTTACTAATTATAAAACCCTATAGGATAGATAAGCGTATATTTATAATTAGAGGGATAAGAGGTATAGACTTATAGTTAATTTATCGGGCGGTACTATCCCTAGTATCGATAGTATCGATCTTAGGGCGCTTACGTATTAACTAATTATAGGATCCTATATAGCCGACGAGCGTAAGATTAGGATTCTAGGGTTTAAGCTTTTTACTAAAGAGTTAGATATATAGTAACCTATACGTTATTAATAACCGTTTTTCTACGGTAAAATAACCGAATATTAATAGTTATATAACCGTACTTAATCGATAACGTATTAATATCAAGATAAGGAAAAAACTATAGTATATACTATATACTTATTACTTACGACGGTTATATAAGATAATAGTATAGGGTAGAAAATATTGAAAAGAGTTTCGACGTTATCTAAGTTATTAGGATTTCTACGAATATTACTAAGAACGGTTGTCATAGGATACTATATAGTTTTATAGATATACTATAAGTATATAGTATTTATACGGCTTCTAGGGTTTATAAAATAGCTACGGTTAAAAAAGTCCTTACCCCGCCGCTATATAGTATCCTAGAGACTAAGTTAGACTAATTACTAAAGGATATTCTCTACTATATATATTCTATCGGTAGCCTTATCTTTCTTAGTAACGTATTACTTAAGTATAGGGTTTCTAGGCTTACGGGTCTTCTTTAGCGGTTATAGTAGCGAGTTCCTAAGAGTTATTTATATCTAGCTTATCGTCTTTTAAGTCTTTATCTATATCCGAGTCGTAAGCTAGACTAGGGGCTAAGACTAGGGGTTACTAGGAAAACTAGTAGATTGAATATTAGTAGACTAACTACGTTAGCTAACGGTAGTTTAGATATACTTAGTTAGCTAGTTAGTATAGTTTAGGCCCCTATAGTAATTTCCGCGTAGGTTAGTATAGACGAAGGAGCTTCCTAATAGTACTATATTAGACTAGGTAGAAGAGCTAAAGTTATTATAGATCTAATTATTAAGTATAGTAAATTACTTTATATCTTTCCTAGCTACTACTATAGCCGGGTCCGTACTTTTAGTAATAGCGAAGAGTAAGACGTCCCTAGAAGTATTAGTTCTATAAAGACCCTTAAGAGCTTTAATAATATTAGCCCTAAGTTAGGGTTTAGTAGTTTTAGGTTTTTCCTTAGCTATAGCCTTATTCCTTCGAAGGACTATTTATTTAATAACTCTATTTAAAGTACTTTCTTTATAACTATCTAGTATAAAGAGTAATATATTCTTATTATTAATAATAGTACGTTTAGTTTCTATAATAATCCGTTTGATATTATTAAAGGTAGCGCGAATATAAGGGTTAATACTAAGTATTAGGTTGACCTATTAATAGACCGACTCTAGTAACCTAGTAAGGAAAATCCTACTTAAAGTAGACCTAGTTAGTTTATCTATATTAATAATAAGTAGATAGTAGTTCTTAAAGTTATTAATAAAGCTATAAGTATCTAGTTTCTAAGAGGTAGTTTAGAAGGTAAGCTTATAGAGATAAGTAGTAGTCTCCTTTTATTAATAGTTATTAGTAGTAATATCTTCCTTTTAAAGGTATTTATAGAGAGTTTTATAGCTACGTTCCTTATAGCCGCCTAGAAGCTTAATATTATATAGATAGGTAGACTTAATATTATAAGTAAGAGCCTAGATCTTATAAGTATTATTAGTAATATTATAAGTATTAAAGGTATCTTTAAGGTAAATAAGGAAGTCCGTAATATTTCTACTATTAAAGTATTCCTTAGGAGAGAGCGTATAGTTTTTAAGGTTAAAGGTTTAAGCCTTTCTTTCCTACTATCTAGTAATAGTAAAGACTTTAAGGGTATTAATAAGGTTGACTATATTAGTATAGGTAGCTAAGTCTCTATATACGGGACTAAGATTAGCCGTAGACGGACTAATAAAGGAAGGGCCGGAAGAGTCTAAAGGGGGTCTAGTAGAGAGTATTTTCTAGTATATTTAGATTAGGGTAAATATTTCGATTTTTTCTTAGACTTAGGTTATTCTATTATTTTAATACTATATTTGTTTGCGTATATTTCTTAGAGATTAAAGTATTACTAGTAGGAGTTCCTAGATAATCTCGAAGATACGTAGCTAAAAAGAATTAGATCTATATACTAATACTAGAGGTTTTTAATCTAGCTAGCGAAAATAGTACTATATTATATATAGTATAGTTCGGCCTTTCTTTTCTAACTTATTAGATAAGAGAATATAGGCTATTAGAAGGTAATATAATAATAGTATTTATAATCTATCGTATTTTCGTATATAGTATAATTTCATTAACGGGATCTTCTAGGCTAGGCCTAGGAAATTAAGGGGACTAGGATATTACTAGTAATTATTATAAATCCTAATTTTCTATTAATATAAACTTAGACTTAGACTTTCTTAGAGTTTCTCCTATATCTAAGTTTAGTAATAGTCGCCGACGTAGGTTAAATATTAATTAGTAGTATAAAGAAAAAGCCGATTCGGAGATACAAAGTAACGCTACTTAATATTTATATAGAGAAAAGGTTAAAGGTATTCTAAAGGGGTAGTTAAGAGTTAAGAGTCCTATATAGTCGAGTATCTTAAGGAATATTCTAAAGCCTAGTATTAGAAGATTAAAATATAAAGCTCCTATTTCGATAGTCTAGTATTCCTATAGTTAAGTTAATAATAAGAAAGAAAGTCCTAAGGTTTAATATTTAAAATCTAATATCCGAGAGTTCGATAATCTAGTCTAAAAAAATGAAAAAGAGAGTATCCTAAGTATAAGCTTAATTATAATACTATAATAGCTATTAGGAATTGTCTTAACTATAGAGAGAAACCCTAGTACGACCTTCAAAATATAGTTAAAATAAGTATAGATAATATAATATTAGATTACTATTAACTTCCGCCGCTTAGCTACTATATAAAGGCAAGGTAATAGGATCTTTAGGTAATTTATAAAGAGGTAGATAAAGAGGGAGAGTAGTAAGAGAGAGAGAATCTAAAGTTAGGGTAAGTAATAGAAATTAGATTACTTTATTATATTATATATATATTAGTTATTTCTATTCTATTCGAGGTCTAGCCTATATACTATAGTACTTATTCGTTATTCTTATTATTTAAGTCCTAATCTATTCCTATACCTTTTATATATAGCTATTATCCCTCTTTATCTTTTTCTATTCCTGTTCCTACTTTCTATTCTATTCCTATACCTTTATCCCCCTTATAGTATAAAGGGGCCCGGTAGTAGCTTAGGCTTAGTAATAGTTATATCCTTAAAGTCGTATTTAGAGGGGAGGAGGATCGAAAGCGTATAGAGGGGTCTAGTAGTAACTTAGGCTAGGTAAGCTTTATACCCTTAAAGTTATATTACGAGTTTCTTTTTATATATAACGAGGAAATTAGTTAAGATATATTATAATAGCGTATTAGTTTAAGGTACTATATTTATCTTCTAATCGTTTCCTTATATATTATAAATACTTATAAGCCGTTTATAAATCGTACGCTTCTCCGTAGTTCCTAGTTATTCTAGTATTAGCTAGGATCGAAGCCCTCTAGTCTAGGAATAATTACTTATATTCTAGACTATTAGACTAATATATCTAGGTCCTTATCCCTAGTTTCCTTATCTATTACCTATCCTTAGTTATTATATAACTAAGTACTATCCTATTCCTATTCCTACTCTTATTCTATTCTACGCTCCTAACTAGTATTAAGGAGGTTATTACCTATAGGCCTATCCTACTAGTAGAAGATCCTAATTCTATTTCCTTAGATTAATTTATATACTAGAACTCTATTTAGCTCCTCGAGTACGTAGCTACTAATAGGTAATCTAGTTCTCCTATCCTTATATACTTCCGTAATACGGTATAGACCAACCTATATAAAGTCTAACTTAGATCTAAAATCCTTAATAATCTTTATATTATATAAAAGGATAAGCTATCCTATATCTAAGTTTTTAGTACATATTCTAGTTTAATATTAAGATTCCTAGTATTCCTTTACTTCTTATCTTATACGCTTCTATCTTATAAGAGCTTCTTAGAGGTCTTCTCCTCTCTAATCTAGTTATATTGCTCGTAGGAAGAGGAGGTATTCTATTATCCTAACTATAGACTATAGGAGGTTTTACTATATTATTATTTTCAACTCGATTAGAAGGATATCTTCTTTACTAAGTATTATTCTAACTAGAGTTATACTAGTTGTTCTATTAGAGTTATTCGTTTGGCCTAAAGTATCGCTAGTAATAAATCTTTCTAAGGTTTCTAGTTCCTATTTATTACTTGTTAGAAGGCTTCTTATATTATTAAATAAGATCGTTTAATTCCTCCCTAGCCTTAACTATTATATAGCGAAATCTTAATCTTCTAGATATTATATAGCTTTTAAAACGTATTAGTATATAGCTTATTCTTAGGACCTCTCTTAACTCCGATTTTAGATATAATACTCTATTAATAGATTAGTTCCTTAAAAATGAAGTCCGTAATATTATTAGGCGTAGGTACTAAATAAAGTACTCTTACTTTAGGCTAGCTACTTAGTTCCTCTCTCGCTTAAATAAGATAGCTATTACTACTTTCTAGGGTAATTATCGTATAATCGATATACTATCTTACGCTAAGAATCTTACTCTATATAATAGTTATATTTAGAGGCTCTACTAGGTACGCTCGGTTACTTATTTAATACGAAGGATATTCCTTAATCTATTTATAGATATTATTATAGTACCCGTTCTTATAATACTAATTTTAAACTAGTACTACTGTTTTGTATCCTTTATAGCCGTATTTAGTAAAGAGAGTAATAATAATTTCTTTTTATTAGTCCTAGTTATCGATTATATAGTAGTAGGCTTATCCCTATTTATATCGCTTAAATAGTTATTATTAAGCTGCGAGGTAATCTATTACCTTTCTTTTTATAGCGGTAATCTATTTACCCTTAAGGTAGTTAATAACCCTTAGTATTATAAGCTAGTTAGTAATCGCTTAATATTTAGTAGTATATTTACCCTCTAGGCCTTCCTAAGGTTCTAATAAACCGAATTCTCTATAATCCTTGTCCTAGTCTATAGAACTTTTGCTATTAGTATTATTATCCTCTTCCGGGCTAGGTATAGATATTAGGTAGAGCTAAACTATATACTATAGGTTACGTTTATAGATATAGATACTAGAGTAATAAAGGGCGCTAAGTTATCGATCTATAAAGTCTTACTATCGAAGTTAGAAACAGCGGGGATATCCTCTTTAGGTATATTACTAAATTAGTAGGAGAGTCTATTAGCTACTAGATTCTTTCTTCTAGGAACGTACCAAATATCGAAATCCAATATTTAAATCTATATAAGCTATTATATAACTAGTAATCTAGCTATATCTAAAGATACCCTATTAAGTTAATAGATTAAAGTCCGCACGTCTATTTCTACTACGAAATATATTCCCTATAGGTAAAGACGGAGTTTCTATAATTAGCTATCCTAAGATAGTAGTTATTAGCTATTTATTAATATTCAAGAAATAATAATTATATTTCTTACCTTTTAATAAAATTTATAATATTATTTAACCTTTATAAGGTATTTATTTATACTATCTAAAAGTTTTAGAATAATAGATAACCCTTTACTTTAAGAATAGCTTCTACCTTAACTAAGTCTTTCTTAGATAGTAACGAGATCCTACTCTTATATTAGTATAGATATCTCTTACCTAGTTTATCTAATTATTATAGAACTACTCCCTATCCTTTTACTTAAAGTATCTACTATAAGATTAATTTTACTAAATTCTAGTTCGTACGTAATAGGTTATAGTATAGGTACGGTTATAAGTACTTCCTAAAGGGGCCTTATTATATTATCCTATTCCTTTCCCTAATAGAACTCTAAGCCTTTCTTAAATAGCGCGAAGATAGGTTTTAAAATAGTAGTAAAGTCCTATATCTAAATATAATAATAGATATAGACCCTAATAAAGGCTTTTATAGACTTAATAGATCTAGGAGTTAACTAGTTTAAAAGAGTAGCTACTTAAGAAGTAGATAGGTATTATCCTTCTTAATTATAATAGTATCTAACTTTATTTATACCTTCTTTATAAATATCGAACTTCTCCCCCAATATTATTACTCCTATATACTTAATATCCGTTAGGACTATATCTAATCTAATTATATATTCTAAGACTACCCTACGTACTCCTTAAAGTTTAGATTCCTTATTATTATTATACTTCTTAAGTATTCTAGTAATTATATCGTATATATAAATATCGCTATACTTAAACTAGTAGGAAATAATCGTTTTAGATATATAATAGAATTATACTATAGAGTTTGTTATTCCTTAAGGTAAAGTAGTTATCCGTAAGAGACTAAATAGGTATATAAATAAGGTAAGATTATAACTCTCCTTAGTAAGTTCTAACTAGTTATATCTAGAGAAAAGGTCCCTAAGTAATATCTATACGTATCTAGTAAATAAGTTAGAGAATTTATTAGCCGTTAGTAGTATATTAGTATCCCTAAATAGTAACCGTATTAATATTAATAGTACTATTAATTAGTTAATATTTACTAGTTTTCTTTAAGACTTAAAACTATAGGTTACGATATAAGGTATAACTAGGTTTAAGTCTTCCTATCTTAATCCTCTTATAAAATATCTAATAAATTTCGCTTAATAGAGCTTTAGGAATATAAAAGGGTTTCGCTTACTAAGGTTTATAGTCTACTACTTAGATAACTTATACTAGTACTACTTCCTTCCTAATTTTACTATATTCTCCGAAGCTCTATATAAGAGTAGGTTCTTATTATATAAGTATTTTTTTAAGTAGTAATTGTTTATTTAGGCTAAGGGACTAATTAATTTAAATATCCTTAAACCGGAGTTCCGTAAGTTAAGTTTAGTAAGAGAAGTAGGTATAATACTTCGTAAGGAATTTATTAACGTAATAATAGGGTTCTATACTAAGCTATACTTTTAGTATTATCTCCCTCTAATCTATACGGCCGCTAGGCGTAGAGCTATTAGTAAGTTAAATATTCTAGGGTTAAACTTTATCTCCTTTCTTTTTAAATATATAGTTTATATATTTTATTCTATATATTGCCTAGGAGCTAGTCGACAAAAAAGAGATTTTTAGAAAAAGTAAGTCCTATTTATCTTAGTACCTATAGGTTAATAATTTGGTTTAAGGCTTCGTAGGTATAAGGTAATAATAGGTAGATACTCTATACTTTATCTATTATTCCTATAGGAGCCTATCTTATTCTTTCTATAGCTTTATCTTATTTACTTTAGTAGCTATATTAAGTCTAGTAGTAGTATAAGTCTTATTATATAGAGGCCTCCTAAAGTCTAGTAGTAAGAGAAACGTATTATAGATTAAGTTATTAAAGAACTAATAGTATATTTTCTAGCCTAAGTTTAGTACTAAAAGTCCTAGGTTTCTTATATATATAGTAGATATTCTTCTAAGACTTAGAACTCCGCTTTATTATTTTCCGAATAATCTAAGTTAAAGTCGTCTTCTTAATCTAAAGGAATATTAGGAATTCGAAGACTAGGTTTATACCTATTATATAGGAATTCTAAGACGACTACTTACTATATAACGCTCTATTCGCCGTTTATAGAGAATACCTTATACGAGATACTACTATCCGCCTTAGCCTATATAACGAGACAGCTCCGTACCGAGAAAGGCTAACTAAGTATTATTCCCTAAGAGTAGTCCCTAAGTACTGTAAAGACTATATTCTTATAGTTAAAGTCTACTCCGGTAATCCGTATACGCGCGCTAGTCTAGCTAACTAGAGGAACTCTCCTCCTATTAGTAACTTTAAGCTTATCTAAGACTAGTCCCTATATATCCTACTTAATACTATTAACTACTAATATATAACTCCTTATAACTCCTTTAGATATAACGTTTACTTTGGCTCTAGTATTATATAAAGCCTTAATTTCCAGTTTTCTAATCCGAGCTATTAAGGTAGGGCTCCTTATAGAGACGCGAGAACGGTTATTATCCTTATTAATATAAAGAACTATTTCTAAAGTTAGTTCCTCGTCTTCTAAGCGTAGTACTATAATTCCTATTCTTTATTTTATTCTATCTATTTTCTAATATTCCTCTATTTTCTACTTTCTTTTAGTTATACTCTCCTATTTTCTATATTCTATTTCCTCTATTTCCGGACGGATATTATCCGCTAACTATTCTAGTAGAGACTTATATAAGAGATCTCTAAATACCGGAATATAAAAATAGTATCCTAGAGACTAAGTTAGACCAATTACTAAAGGATATTCTCTACTATATATTTTCTATTAGTAGCCTTATCTTTCTTTATAACGTATTACTTAAGTATAGGGTTTCTAGGCTTACGGGTCTTCTATAGTAGTAGTAGTAGTAACGAGTTTCTAAGAGTTATATTTAGCTCGTCTTCTTCTTTGTCTTAGTCTATTTCTAAGTCCCTCTTATTATTCTATTTAGCTAAATATTATTCTATATTCTTAGCGATATACCTATATATAGTATACTTAACTATCGGGGCCTTAGATCTATTATAATTAGTAATACCGGGAGGCTACTTTACTTTTACCTTTTCTAAAGGATATTTATATATAGATAAACGTAGTTAAGAAGTAGCCGTAAGAATAATAAATAGTATAAATCCGTTACCTCCCGTCTTACTAATATTTAATACTTAAATCTAGATACTTAAGTCTTCCTATTCTTAGTTACTTAATTCTATAATCCTAGTAAATAATTTAACTATCCTAAATAATAATATACTACTTACGCCCTACTAAGACTTACCTAATTAAGTCTAGATCTAATTACTATAGTTCTAGCTAATAATTCCTCTAAATTTTCCGCCTAGGGCGGTAGAAGTTTCCTAGTACGACGATCTAGGTATTACGTTTATATTTTAATAGTAAATTCCCTAACTAACTAGTTAAGTAATATTAGGGTATATCCGTTTATAGTAATCTATACTTCTATAGCTCCTATATCCTCTCTTTTTAGGTATTCCGTTCTAGGGTATCTATATAGGGGGTAGTAGCAAAGAAGGGATTAAAGGGTAGTTAATAGATAGGGTAGTTAGGTTCGTATTTCTCGGTTAGACTAGGGCCTAAGACTAGGGGTTACTAGGAATACTAGTAGATTAAATATTAGTAGACTAACTATATTAGTTAGTAGTAGTTTAGATATACTAAGTAGGCTAGTTAGTATAGTTTAGGTCCCTATAGTAATTTTCGTATAGATTAGTATAGACAAAGGAGCTTCCTAATAGTACTATATTAGACTAGGTAGAGAAGCAAAAGTTATTATAGATCTAATTATTAAGTATAGTAAATTACTTTATATCTTTCCTAGCTACTACTATAGCCGGGTCCGTACTTTTAGTAATAGCGAAGAGTAAGACGTCCCTAGAAGTATTAGTTCTATAAAGACCCTTAAGAGCTTTAATAATATTAGCCCTAAGTTAGGGTTTAGTAGTTTTAGGTTTTTCCTTAGCTATAGCCTCGTTCCTTCGAAGGACTATTTATTTAATAACTCTATTAAGAGTACTTCCTTTATAACTATCTAGTATAAAGAGAAATATATCCTTATTACTAACGATAATACGTTTAGCTTCTATAATAATCTATTTTATATTATTATAGTAGCGCGAATATAAGGGTTAATATTAAGTATTAGGTTGACCTATTAACCGACCGATTCTAGTAACCTACTTAGGAAGATCCTACTTATAGTAGACCTAGTTAGTTTATCTATATTACTAATAAGTAGATAGTAGTTCTTAAAGTTATTAATAAAGCTATAAGTATCTAGTTTCTAAGAGGCGCTTTAGAAGGTAAGTTTATAGAGATAAGGAGTATAAATAGTTATTAGTAGCGATATATTCCTTTCGAAGAGATTTATAGAGAGTTTTATAGCTATATTCCTTATAGCTACCTAGAAGCTTAATATTATATAGATAGCTAGACTTAATATTATAAGTAAAAGCCTAGATCTTATAAGTATTATTAGTAATATTATAAGTATTAAAGGTATCCTTAAGGCAAATAAGGAAGTCCGTAATATTTCTACTATTAAAGCGTTCCTTAGGAGAGAGCGTATAATTCTTAAGGTTAAAGGCCTAAGCCTTTCTTTCCTATTATCTAGTAATAGTAAAGTCTTTAAAGGTATTAATAAGGTTAACTATATTAGTATAGGTAGCTAAGTCTCTATATAGAGGACTAAGATTAGCCGTAGACGGACTAATAGAGGAAGGGCTAGAAGAGTCTAAAGGGGGTCTAATAGAGGGGGTTTTCTAGTTTATTTAGATTTAGGTAGATATTTCGATTTTTTGTTAGACCTAAGTTATTATATTCTTTTTATACTATATTTGTTTATATACGTTTCTTAGAGATAAAAGTATTACTAGTAGAAGTTCCTAGATAATTTCGAAAATAAGTAGCTAGAAGGAACTAGATCTATATACTAATACTTAAGGTTTATAATCTAGCTAGCGAGAATAGTACCCTCTAATATATAGTATAGTTAGGCCCTTCTTTTCTAATTTATTAGATAAGAGTATATAGGCTATAGGAAAGTAATATATTAATAGTATACGTAATCTATAGTATTTTCGTATATAGTATAATTTCTACTAACGGGATCTTCTAGGCTAGGTCCGGGAAATTAAGGGAACTAGGATATTACTAGTAATTATTATAAATACTAATTTTCCGTTAATATAAAGTTAGACTTAGACTTTCTTAGAGTTTCTCCTATATCTAAGTTTAGTAATAGTTGGTTGATCAAATATTAATTAGTAGTATAGAGAAAAAAAGTTAGTTTAGAGATACGAAGTAATATTACTTAATATTTATATAGAGGAAAGTTTAGAGGTATTCTAAAGATAGTAGCTAAGAGTCTAGAGACGTATATAGTCGAGTATCTAAAGGAATATTCTAAAGCTTAGTATTTAAAGATTAATATATAAAGCCCCTTTTTCGATAGTCTAGTAGTCCTATAGTTAAGTTAATAATAAGTAAGAAAGTCCTAAGGTATAATATTTCAAATTTAATATTCGAGAGTCCGATAATCTAGTTAAAAGAAAGAGAGTATTATAGGCGAGATAAGCGTAGATAATATAGTATTAAATTACTATTAACTTCTACCGCTTAGCTACTATATAAAGGTAAGGTTATAGGATCTTTAAGTATTTCGTAAAGAGATAGACAAGGTAGTTTATAAAGAGATAGATAAGGTAGTTAGGGTAAGAGAGAGAGAGTCTAGAGTTAAAGTAAGTAATAAGAATTAGATCGTATTATTATACCGTCTTAGTTACTATTCTATTCCTATATACGCGCCGCGCTAGTAATTTGGTTCCTATATTTAGTATTATTATTAATCCTCTCCTATTTAATTTAGAAGCTATTATTATATATTCTCCGCTCTAGTAAATTATAGTATTATAGTAGTTCTATATTATTCTTATCGTACTCCTAAGTTCTTATTATTATATAGCGATACGGTAATCTAGTTCCTATATTATCGATAGTAGTATTATTCCGTTATCGTACTAATATATAGTATATTAGTATCCCGGTATTATTCTTATTTATATATTCGGTAATATTATTATCCTTATTATATTATATTATATTCCCTCGCTTATATTCCTATTCTACTTTCTATTCCGGTTATATACCTTTATCCCCCTTATATCCCCTCCCTAGATAGATAATACGTTAACCCTTAATATATTCTAAGATATATACTAAAACTATATAGAACTAGTAAATAAATCTAAATACTAAGAAGAATCTTAATAGAGTTATAGAACCTCTCGTATCCTAAGATACTAAGAAAGAACTTAAAAGTAAAAAAGGACTCGAAAGAGTCGTAAAATATTTACGCGTATACTAAATTATCTAAATATACTATAAAATCCTAAATATTTCTAAAAACTAAAGAAAGAACTTAAAAGAGTTTATAAACTAAGAAAGAATTCAAAATACTCCTAAAATATTTAAATATATTAAAAGATTCTATATATTCCTAAAGTTACTCTATACGTCGCGCGTATTAACGCTTAGTATAGGAAGCGGCTCCTCGGGAGGTATACTAGATAGTAATAATAATTATTAGGTTATTACTCCGATAACCTAATCTATTATAATTATATTCGAGTAAAAGTTAGTTAGATAGGAGGACTTTTCGAGGTAATTAGTTAAAATTTTCCTTATAGTTTCTAGTTATAGTAGTATTATACGTAATATTCGTTCGTATTATTTAATTCTAGGTTATTCGTTTATTTTCCTTAATATAGCTCGACTTTAATACGGATTTCTAACTTAAAAGACTTCTCCCTCCCCTACTAAAAATTCTACGTCGTCCCTTAACGTTCGCTTTTCTACTTTCTATACTCTTTACTACCCGTTTTAACGTAAATAAAGACTAATATATAAACGGTTTCTATATAAAATAATATAGAATAAGGTACGGTAGCCTAAATAAAATAAAGTAAACTTCCTAACTCCCTATATAAAAAGGTAACTCTCCTAATCTTTTCGAATATATATATATAAAACCTAATATAAAAAAAAGAAAAGTAACGAACGTCTACTATAAAGCTAGCTATCTAGGAATCAAACCGTTATAATATATATACTAGGGTATAGTCCGCCTTATAAAGGTATCTAGAGATAAAGATATTATACCGAGATAATTACCCGAATATTAGATCTCTTAGAATCTAAGGAGGAAGGTATAAACTAGCGTAGTCCCTAAACTAGCTAAAGTTAAGTTTTATAAAAGTAATACCTAACTAAGTCCGTTTAAGCGTAAAGCTAGATTAGTAGAATAGTAGAGGATACTATTAATTTAACTAAGGATAGTTAGGAGGCGGGGTCTAAGTAGTAAAAGACTAAGTAGTAAAGGTCCAAGTAGCGAATTAGGAGAATATAACTACTTTAACTTATAGGATTATCCTCCTAAGGACTATATAGATCTATTCTAATCTTGAAATATAAGAGTAGGGAGGCTTAGATAGAGGATAGAACGTAAACTATTAGCGCTACTAGGAGGGCTATCGAAGAGTAAGAAGCTATTAAAGAGGCTAGAGTAGAAAGAATAGTAAAAGTATTCTCTTAAGTATAAACCCTAGGTTTCGTAGATATAAGCTTAAGGACCGAGTAGGATTAATAAGTAAGAGGGTCTAAATAAAAGAATCGATAATTATATTCCCGTAAGTATAAATCCTAGGTTTCGTAGATATAAACTTAAGGACCGAGTAGGATTAATAAGTAAGAGAGTCTAAATAAAAGGATCGATAATTATATTCCTATAAGTATAAATCCTATATTTCGTAGATATAAGCTTAAGGACTAAGTAGGATTAATAAGTTAATATAATCTTATCGAAGCTTAAACCGAAGACTATCGAGGAACCTAAGGTAGACCGTACGGGAGGACCTTAAGGGGTATAAATACTTCCTAGAGAACTAGTAGGACTAAACTAATATTAGACTTAACTAAGGACCTAGACTTTAATAGATACGTATATACTTAAGGTTTACTAGATTATAAGCTACTTATTAGATAGGTATCTACTTAGTAGAGATAGATATATTTAGTAGCTATAGGGGATATTAGATCGTAGTAATTCCTAATATACGGAGGAGAATCGAAAGGTATAAAGTAGAGGAGGATATTAAAGTCGTTTCGGAGCGGAGAAAAGTTAAAAATATACGAATATAGTATATAGCGCGGAGAAGAATTAAAAGCGTATAAATTAGAAGGAGATTAATTAAATCTAAAGTAGAGGATAGTCGAAAGCGTATAAAATAGGGGACGAGAGGATTAAAAAGGTATATAGGACCCTTAGAATCGTATATAGAGTTCCTTTATACTAATATATAAATAAGGGGTTTGATTAAGGTATAGTATATTAGCTTATTAGCTTAATATATTATATTCGATTTCTAATCGTTTTTTTTTCTATATTATAAGTATTTATAAGTCGTTTTTAAATCGAATACTTCTCTATAGTTCCTAGTAATCCTCGTATTAACTAGGGTCAAATCCTTCTAGTCTAGGAATAATTACTTATAGTCTAGATCGATAAACTAATATATCTAGGTCCTTATCGCTAGGTTACTTTTCTTATTCCTATTCTATATCCTTATCTAAGTAAGTATTATCTTATTCCTATCTATATTCTTATTCTATTATATACTCCTAACTAGTATTAAGGAGGTTATTACCTATAGGCCTATCCTACTAGTAAAAGATTATAATCCTATTTCCTCGGATCGATTTATATACTAAGACTCTATTTAGTTCCTCGAGTACGTAGCTACTAATAGATAATCTAGTTCTCTTATCCTTATATACTTCCGTAATACGGTATAGACCAACCTATATAAATTCTAACTTAGATCCGAAATCCTTAATAATTTTCGTATTATATAAGAGGATAAGCTATCCTACGTCTAGGTTTTTAGTACGTATTCTAATCTAATATTACGATTCCTAGTACTCGTTTACTTCCTATCTTATACGATTCTATCTTATAATAGCTTCCTAGAGGTCTTCTCCTCTCTAATCTAGTTACTTTACTCGTAGAAAGAGAAGGTATTCTATTATCCTAACCGTAGACTATAGGAGGTTTTACTATATAACTATTTTCAGTTTAATTAGAAGGACGTATTCCTTACTAAGTATTATCCTAACTAGAGTTATACTAGTTATTCTATTAACCGTTATTTGTTTAGCTTAAAGTATTACTAGTAATAAATCTTTCTAAGGCTTTTAGTTCCTGTTCGTTACTCGCCGGAAGGCTTCCTATATCGTTAAGTAAGACCGTTTAATTCCTCCTTAACCTTAACTATTATATAGCGAAATCTTAATCTTTCTAATATCGTATAGTTTTAGAAGCGTATTAGTATAGAGCTTATTTTTAGGACCTCTATTAACTCTAATCTTAGATATAATACCCTAGTAATAGATTAATTCCTTAAAGATAAAATCTACGATATTCTTAGACGTAGGTACCGAATAGAGTACTCTTATCTTAGGCTAGCCGCTTAGTTCTTCTCTTACCTAGATAAGGTAGCTATAACTACCTTATAGTATAATTATCGTATAATCGATAGACTATCTTATACTAAGAATCTTACCGTATAATAGTTATATTTAGGGGTTCTACTATATACGCTCGATCGCTTATTTAATATTAAGGATATTCCTTAATCTATTTATAGACGTCGTTATAGTATCTATCCTAGTAATATCGATTCTAGATAAGTACTATAGTAGTCTCGCGTCCTTTATAGCTATATTTATTATAGAGAGCGACGATAATTTCCTTTCGCTAGTCCTAGTTATCGATTACGCGATAGTAGACTTATCCTTATTTACCTCGCTTGAATAGTTATTATCTAGCTATAAGGTAGCCTATTACCTTTCTTTTTATAGCCGTAATCTATTTACCTTTAAGGTAGTCCGTAATTTTTAATATTATAAGCTAGTTAGTAATCGCTCGATATTCCGTAGTATATTCGCTATCTAATCCTTCCTAAGGTTCTAATAAACTAAATTCTCCGTATTCCTTATTCTAATCTATAGAACTTTCGCTACTAGTATTATTATTATTTTCCGGGCTAGGTATAGTTATCGGGTAGAGCTAGATTATATACCGTAGGTTATACTTATAGACGTAGATCCTAGAATAGTAAAGGGCTCTAAGTCGTCGATTAATAAAATCCTCGATATCGAAGTTAGGAACGATAGGAATATCCTTTTTAGGTATATTACTAAATTAGCGGGAGAGTCTATTAGCTACTATATTCTTTTCTCCGGGAATGTATCGAATATTAAAATCCTATATCTAAATCTATATAAGCTATCGTATAACTAGAGATCCTACTATATCCGAAGATACTCTATTAAGTTAATAGATTAAAGTCCGGGCGTCTATTTTAACTACGAAATACGTTCCCTAAAGATAAAGGTAGAATTTCTTAAGTACGTATAAAAGGGCGCGGTATTCTAGTTTAACTATATCGTATTTCCTTTCCGAAAGTAACTAGATTCCGCTTTTATATTAATATAGATATCTCTTACCTAGTTCGTCTAGTTATTATACAACCGCTCCCTATCCTTCTCCTAAAGTATCTACCGTAAGAATAATTTTACCTAAATCTAGTTTATATATAACTAGTTATAGTACGGGTATAGTTATAAGCGTTTCCTAAAGAGATTTTATTACCTTATCTTATTCCTTCCCCTAATAGAATTCTAAGTCTTTCTTAAATAATATAAAGATAGGTTTCGAAACGATAGTAAAATCCTATATCTATATTTAATAATAGATATAGACTCTAATAAAAGTTCTTATAGACTTAATAGACCTAGGAGTTAACTAGTTTAAAATAGTAGCTACCTTAAAAGTATTTAGGTATCTTCCTTCTCGATTATAATAGTATCCGACTATATTTACGCCTTCTTTATAAATATTAAACTTTTCTCCTAATATCGTTACTCCTACGCGTTTAATATCCGTAAGTACTATATCTAGCCTAACTATATATTCTAAAACTCCTCGATATACTCCTTTAAGTTTAGATTCCTTATTATTATCGTACTTTTTTAGTATTCTAGTAATTATATCGTCTACGAAAATATCGCTATACTTAAACTAGTAAGAAATAATTATCTTAGATATATAGTAAAATTAGGCTACTAAGTTTATTACTCTTTAAGGTAAAGTAGGTATTCGTAAAAGACTAAATAGGTATATAAATAAAGTAAGGTCGCGACTTTCTTTAGCGAGTTCTAACTAGTCGTATCTAGAAAAGAGGTTAGTAAGCGATATCTATACGTATCTAGTAAACGAGTTAGAAAATTTATTAGCCGTTAGTAGTATATTCGTATTTCTAATAGTAACTATATTAATATTTATAGTACTATTAATTAGCCGATACTTACCGTTTTTCTTTAAGACTAAAAACTATAGGTTATAGTATAAGGCGTAACTAGGCTCGAGTCTTCCTATCTTAATTCTTTTTTAAAATATCTAACGAATTTCGCTTAATAGAGCCTTAGGGACGTTAAAGGGTTTTACTTACTAAGGTTTATAGTCTACTACTTAGATAACTTATACTAGTACTACTTCTTTTCTAATTTTACTATATTCTTCGAAGCTTTATATAAGGGTAGGTTCTCGTTATATAAGTATTTCCTTAACTAGTAATCGTTCGTTTAGGCTTAGAGACTAATTAATATATATATCCTTAAACTAGAGTTCCGTAAGCCGAGTCTAATAAGGGAAGCGGGCGTAGCGTTTCTTAAGGAATCTATTAAGGTAATAGTAAGGTTCCGTACTAAACTATTCCTTTAGTATTATATCTCTCTAATCTATACGACCGCTAGGCGTAGATCTATTAATAAGTTAAATATTCTAAGGTTAGATCTTATCTACTTTCTTTTTATATATACTATTTAAGTATTTCGTTCTATATTTTATCGGGGAGCTAGTCGAAAAAGAAGAAATCCTTAGGGAAAGTAAGTCCTATTTATCTAAGTATTTAAAGATTAGTAATCTAGTCCGAGACTTTACGGGTATAAGGCGATAGTAAGTAAATATTCTATACCTTATTCTTTATTCCTATAGAAGCTTATCCCTTTCTTTCTAAAGCTTTATCTCGTTTACTATAGTAGCTATATTAAGTCTAGTTATAGTATAAGTCTTATCGTATAGGAGTCTCCTAAAGTCTAGTAGTAAGAGAAACTCGTCGTAGATTAGGTTATTAAAAAGCTATTCGTATATTTTCTAGCCCGAGTTTAATACTAAAAGTCTTAGGTTTCTTATATATATAATAGATATCCTTCTAAGACCTAGGACTCCGCCTCGTTATTTTCTAAATTATCTAAATTAGAATTATCTTCCTAGTCTAAATAAGTATAAGGGATTCGAAGACTAGACCTATACCTATTATATAGGAATTCTAAGATAACTACTTACTATATAACGCTCTATTCGCCGTTTATAGAGAATACCTTATACGAGATACTACTATCCGCCTTAGCTTATATAATAAGATAGCTCCGTACCGAGAAAGGCTAACTAAGTATTATTCCCTAAGAGTAGTCCCTAAGTATTATAAAGACTATATTTCCGTAATTTAAGTCTACTCTAGTAATCCGTATATACGTACTAGTCTAGCTAACTAGAGGAACTCTCCTCCTATTAGTAACTTTAAGCTTATCTAAGACTAGTCCCTAGACGTCCTACTTAATACTATTAACTACTAATCTATAACTTCTTATAACTTTTTTAGATATAATATTTACTTTAGCTCTAGTATTATATAAAGTCTTAATTTCTAGTTTTCTAATCTAAGCTATTAAGGTACGGCTTCTTATAGAGACGCGAGAACGGTTATTATCCTTATTAATACGAAGAACTATTTCTAAAGTTAGTTCCTACTTTTCTAAGCGTAGTACTATAATTCCTACTCCTTATCTTATTCCGTCTACTTTCTATTATTCTTTTATTTTCCGTTTCCTTTTAGTAGCCTTTTCCTATTTCCTTTATTCTATTTCTTCTATTTTAGGACGAATATTATTAGCTGACTATTCTAGTAGGGATTTATATAAGAGATCTCTAAATACCGGAATATAAATAATAGTATCCTAAAGACTAAGCTAGACCGATTACTAGAGGATATTCCCTACTATATATATTCTATTAGTAGCCTTATCCTTCTTCGTAACGTACTACTTAAGAGTCGGGTTCCTAGGCTTACGAGTTTTCTTTAGTAGTTCTAGTAGTAAGTTTCTAAGGGTTATATCTAGTTTATTATCTTCTAAATCTAAATCTATATCCGAGTCTCCTTTACTATTCTATTATTCTACGGTCTTAGAGATATAACTATATACTATATACTTAACTATCGGGGCCTTAGATCTACTAGACTTAGTAATACCGATAGGCTATTTTCCTTTTACCTTTTCTAATAGGGATTTTCGTATAGGTAAATATAGTTAAGTAGTAGCTATAAGAGTAATAGCGGGTATAAATCCGTCTCCTCCTACCTTACTAATATTCGATACCTAAACCTATATACTAAAGTCTTCCTATTCTAAGTCGCTTAATTCTATAATTCTAATAAATAACTTAACTATCCTAAATAACGAAACGCTACTAGAGCCCTATTAAGACTAAGCTAATTAAGTCCGGATCTAGTTACTATAGTTCTAGCTATTAATAATTCCTCTAATTTTCCCGCCTAGAGTAGCTAAAGTTCCCTAGTACTACTTTCTAAGTATTACGTTTATATTCTAATAGTAAATTCCTTAAGTAACTAGTTCCGTAATATTAGGGTATATCCGTTCGTAATATTCTATACTTCTATAGCTCCTATAACCTCTCTTTTCCGGTATTCCGTTCTAGATAGTCTATATAGGGGGCGGTAACGAAGAAGGGATTAGAGGGTAGTTAGTAGGTAGGGTAGTTAGGTTCGGGTTTCTTAGCTAAGCTAGGGGCTAAGGCTAGGGGTTACTAGGGATACTAGTAGACTAAATATTAGTAGACTAACTACGTTAGTTAGCGGTATTCTAGATATACTAGGAAGACTAGATAGTATTAGCTAGCCCCCTATAGTAATTTCTACGTAGGTTAGTATAAACGAAGGAACTTCCTAATAGTATAGTATTAAACTAGGTAGAAGAGCGAAAGTTATTATAGATCTAATTATTAAGTATAGTAAACTATTTTATATCTTTCCTAGCTACTACTATAGTAGGATCCGTACTTTCGGCGATAGTAAAGAGTAGGACGTCCCTAGAAGTATTTATTCTATAAAGACCCTTAAGAGCTTTAATAATATTAGCCCTAAGTTAAGGTTTAGTAGTTTTCGGTTTTTCTTTAGCTATAGCCTCGTTCCTTTAAAGGACTATTCGTTTAATAACCCTATTAAGGGTACTTCCTTTATAACTATCTAATATAAAAAGTAATATATTCTCGTTACTAATAATAATCTATTTAGCTTTAAGGATAATCCGTTTAATATCGTTTAAGGTAGAGCGAATACGAGGGTCGATATTAAGTATTAGGTTAACCTATTAATAAACTAATTCTAGTAATCTACTAAGGAAGATCCTACTTATAGTAGACCTAGTTAGTTTATCGGTATTAATAATAAGTAGATAATAGGTCTTAAATTCCTTAATAAAGCTATAAGTATCTAGTTTCTAAGAGGCGCTTTAAAAGGTAAGTTTATAGAGATAAGTAGTAGTTTCCTTCCGCTAACGGTTATTAGTAGCGATATATTCCTTACGAAGAGATTTACGGAGAGTTCTATAGCTACGTTCTTTATAGCTACCTAAAAGCTTAATATCGTATAGATAGCTAGACTTAATATTACGAGTAAGAGCCTAGATTTTATAGGTATTATTAGTAATATCGTAGGTATTAAAGGTATCTTTAAGGTAAATAAGGAAGTCTATAATATTCCTACTATCGAAGCGTTCTTTAGGAGAGAGTATATAGTTCTTAAGATTAAAGGCTTAAGCCTTTCTTTCCTATCTTCTAGTAATAGTAAAATCCTTAAGGGTATTAATAAGGTTTATTATATTAGAACGAGTAGCTAGCCCTTTAATTATAGGGCTAAGATTAGCCGTAGATAGATCGCTAGAGGGAGGGCTAGAAGAATCTAAAGGGGTTCTAGTAGGAGGGATTCTTTAGTCTAGGCGTAAGTATATAGGTATTTCGATTTTTCGTTAGTCTTAAGTTATTTTATTCGTTTTATATTATATTCGTTTGCGTACGTTTCTTAGAGATAAGAGTATTAATACTAAGAGTTCCTAGATAATTTCGAGGATAAATAGCTAAAAGAAGTTAGATCTATACGCCGATATATAGAGTTCGTAATTTAGATAGTAAGAATAGTACCGTTTCGTATATAGTATAGTTAGGCCTCTCTTTTCTAACTTATTAGATAAGGGTATATAGGCTATAGAGGGGCAATATATTAATAGTATAGATAATCCTAGGTATTTTCGTATAAAGTATAATTTCTATTAGCGGGATATCCTAGACTTAGTCTAAGGAGTTAAAAGAACTAGGATATTACTAGTAATTATTTTTAAATTCTAATTTTCCGTTAATATAACTTAGACTTAGACCTTTATAGAGATTTTTCCTATTTCTAAGTTTAGTAATAGTCGGTTGGTCGAGTATTATTTAGTTATATAAAGAGAAAAAGTCGGTTCGAAGGTACGAAGTAATACTAGTTAATATTTATATAAAAAGTTTAAAGGTTTTCTAGAGAAGGGTAGTTAAAAGTCTAAAGTCGAGAGTCTAAAGTCGAGAGTCTAAAGTCGAGAGTCTAAAGGCGAGAGTCTAAAGTTAAGGGTTTAAAGTCGAGAGTCTAAAGTCGAGAGTCGTATATAGTCTAGTATTTAAAGGAAAGTTTAAAAGCCTAGTAGTTAAAGATTAATATACGAAGTTCTATTTTCGATAGTCCGATAGTCCTATAGTTAAGTTAATAGTAAAAGAAAGAGAGTCCTAAAGTTAAATATTTAAAGTCTAATATTTAAAGTCTAATATTCGAAAGTTCGATAATCTAGTCTAGAATAAAAAGAGAGTATCCTAAGTATAAGTTCGATTATAATACTATAATAGCTACTAGGAATCGTCTTAGCTATAGAGAGAAACCCTAGTACGACCTCTAAAATATAGGCGAGATAAGCGTAGATAATATAGTATTAGATTACTATTAACTTCTACTACTTAGCTACTATATAAAGGTAAGGTTATAGGATCTTTAAGTATTTCGTAAAGAGATAGATAAGGTAGTTTATAAAGAGATAGATAAGGTAGTTAGGGTAAGAGAGAGAAAGTCTAGAGTTAAAGTAAGTAATAAGAATTAGATCGTATTATTATACCGTCTTAGTTACTATTCTATTCCTATATACGCGCCGCGCTAGTAATTTGGTTCCTATATTTAGTATTATTATTAATCCTCTCCTATTTAGTTTAGTAGCTATTATTATATATTCCCCGCTCTAGTAAATTATAGTATTATAGTAGTTCTATATTATTCTTATTATACTCCTAAGTTCTTATTATTATATAGCGATACGGTAATCTAGTTCCTATATTATTAATAGTAGTATTGTTCCGTTGTCGTGCTAATATATAGTATATTAGTATCCTAGTATTATTCTTATTTATATATTCGGTAATGTTGTTATCCTTATTATATTATATTATATTCCCTCGCTTATATTCCTATTCTACTTCTTATTCCGGTTATATACCTTTATCCCCCTTATAGTATCCTAAGTATAAGCTTAATTATAATACTATAATAGCTACTAGAAATCGTCTTAATTATAGAGAGAAACCCTAGTACGACCTCTAAAAAATAGGAGAGTTAATTATAGATAATATAGTATTAGATTACTATTAACTTCCGCCGCTTAGCTACTATATAAAGGTAAGGTAAGGGTCTTTACGTAGGTTGTAAAGAGATAGATAAGAAGGTAGGGAAGTAAGAGAGAGAGGATCTAGAGTTAAAGTAGGTAATAGGAATTAGATTATATATTATATTATTATATATATATTAGTTATTATTCTATTTGTTCTAGGTCTAGCCTATATACTATAATATATATTTCTTATTCTTATTATTTAGGTCCTAATCTATTCCTATACCTTTCGTATATAGCTATTATCCCTCTTTCTCTTTTTCTATTCCTATTCCTACTTCCTATTCTATTCCTATATATTTATTCCCCTTATACTAGTCTTAAGTAGTTATTTTAGTTCCTTTTACTTCTAGCTATTAAGTATTTTATTTCTTAAGCTTATTTATTTTCCTAGTCTGATTCTAAGCGTATTCTTTTTCTAATAACTATATTAGGTAGAAATAGAGTTATAAGGTAGTCTTCTTAG
Source organism: Venturia nashicola (assembly GCA_004522665.1). NCBI lineage: Eukaryota > Fungi > Ascomycota > Dothideomycetes > Venturiales > Venturiaceae > Venturia > Venturia nashicola. The sequence continues at coordinate 1,901,516 of SNSD01000003.1, read as the reverse complement.
TAGCTTATTATTTTATTTAGTTCCTATAAGAAAGTTTCTTGTTTAATAGTTAGAACTTACTTAGGGTCTAGTTCCTAAGGAGGGTAATCTAGCTTAGATTCTTATTTATTTTAGTCTTATAGTTAGGTATTACTTCTATTAGTTAGATCCTAGATTAGCTTAAAAGGATTTTTATATAGACCTTGATTTTCCTAATCTTGGTCTTCCTACTCCCCCTTAAGATCTATATAATAATCTTTAGTAGTATAGTCTAGTTCTTCTCCCTTTACTTTAATAGAGTAGTAAGATTGGTTAATAGATATACTATATATAAAATCCTTATAGAAGGTAAAGTATAAAGAGATTTTAATATTATAGGAGAGTCTATCCTTTTTTTATTCAAGATTTATTACTATAAGATAAAGCTAGTAGATAAGTTTAGTAGAAAGCCTATAAACTAGTAGATATCTACTCTAGCTCTAAACTTCTAGCTTCTAGTATATTTTAGATCTTCTCGATTAATATACTTATATACCTTACCTTATATCTAAAGCTTATTAAGTTATTTTAGCTAATCTATATATTTGGTATACTAAGGTCTTCTTTAAAGTCTTAGAGGAGTATCTTAGTTATACTTATACTTATAATTCTATTTATTAGATATATTAAATGTATTACTATATAGTACTATATATTTTATAGGAATCCTAATAAGATAAGAATTGTTCTTACTCTATTAAGAATAACTTTATTTAATAATTCCGTAATTCTATTTTACTTATATTTATATAGTATAGGAATATCCTATCTTATTCCTTTAGTATTAATTTTATTAATAACTAAGTTATATTGAAATTCTAATCCCCTATCTTTAAAGATTAATTTTAGTAACTTATTATATACTATTTTTATCTATCTTATCTATCTTAGTAAGTACTCTTTAGTATCTCCCTTTCTTTATATAGGGATACTCTTCCTCCTCCTTATCTTTGTATCTATTATAATTAGGATCTAGTAGTTATTAAAGAGATCTAGTAGTATTATAGGTCCTATAAGATCTATATATACTTTATTAAGAGAGTAGGATAGTCTTATCCTTATAATTCTTAAAGAGCGCCTTATAGATCTTACTAGTTTATATAGTTTATAGTATAATAGCTCTAAGGTATTAATAGTTTCTATCCCTAGAATACTATTTTTTATAAGATTAAATAGTTTACTTCTAATATAGCTAAGTCTTTTATACTATCTTATAGTACTAATCTTTAGTAAGGTAATTACTAAAGATATTATAAGATTTTTAAGGTAGGAAGAGAGAGAGGATAGTTTAGTATTAGTAAGGACTTAGATATTACTAATTAATTCTACGCTTCTAATTAGATAATTCTTCTTTATAATTAGGCCTAATAGTATATCTTAATAGATCTAATTTTTCTACTAAAGTCTTTCTATAGAGCTCAAGTTATTATCTAAGTTTAGTAAAAAGAGGTAGTTAAAAAGTATTAGGCGTATTTATTTTCCTTTTTAAGTAAGTAATAGCTTAATAGTTCCTATTTAGGAGGTACTTATTTTACTAATTATTTATAAGAAGCTACTAGCTTAGCTAGAGGTTAAAGACTCTTAAACTAAGACCTATTATAAAAGAAGTACTTTAAGGCTCCTAAGTCCTAAATACTACTATTCTTAGATAGAAACTTTATATTCTAACCTAGGACTAATATACTTACTATAATAGTAGTACTTTTCTAGAGTTAAAGGTCTTTATTAAATAGACTTTCTCTATCTAATAACTTCTTAGGGGTATCCTTACCCTTCTTACCTATAATAGCCCCTACTACTTTCTTATCCTTTCCTTTTCTAGTCCAAAGGAGTTAATTAATTCTAATAGGGTCCTATCCTTTAGGACGTTATTAGCTTTCTAGGCTCTAGTCTATTCTAGGTAGCTAAATCTACTAATAAAGAGTATATTAATAACTATTAGGGGGATTACTATCTCCTTCTTCTATCCTAATAATAGGATATACTAATTAGTACTAATCTTAAACTTATTAACCTACTTCTAGAATTCCTTATAGTATTTAGAGATATTATTAGATAATATACTAGTAGATCTAATTTTCTTAAGAGAGTCTAAAATATTAATTATAATAGTTAGTTTATAGATAGAATAAATCTCTTCGTAGAGTTCCTTTACTATTCTATAGCTATCCCTAAAGCCTAGACGGAGTTCCTATCTAAACCTAGGGGAAATAATACTATATATAATAAGATCTTTTTTTATCTATACTACTTTCTTCTCCTTATTTATAGATATCTTAGTACTAGTAATAATATATCTATCTCTTACTACTAGTAGTTTTAGGTATAGGTTACTTTCTAGCTAGTCTAATTTAAAGACCTATAAGAGGATATTTTCCTTTAATAGGATAGATTTAAGGATATCAACCTATACTATAAGGAGGATCCTTTTCTAAGAACTATATTATTCTCTTTTTCTAAGGGGTATTTAAAATTGCTTAAGGTACTTATAGTAATTAGTATATCCCTAAATAGGGATTTTAGAGGCTATTCCTTCCTAATAGAGATTATAGGGAGGATCTAGTATTAGGGAAGAGCCGGGCTTATAATCTATTAAAATATAATAATCTATAATAGATAGGAAGAATAATAGAAGTAAATTTAATATAATATTCGATAGTAATAATAGCTATACGTATATATAAGAAGAGATAATAGAGATCTATCTTCTTATATATCTATATTATATTACTATTATATAACTAAATAGTTATATAATTCTAATATATCTAGATTATAAGATAATAGACCTTAATAGTAGCTTTAACTATTACTATAGCGGTATACTAGTTCCTAGAAAAGAGGTATTCTTCCGTGATATTACTATATTATAAGTAGGATCGACTATTATACTTCTTCAATTAATAATTAATATAATATAGGTTAAGTTATCTTCCGCTAGGCTACTAAAGATTAGTATAGTTATTTACAACGACGATAGTAGTATTAATATCGGCCTAATACCAAATATTGGAGGGCCGTTTAATACTATAGGAGATTTCTTTAAGGTATAGGCGGTAGTACTAAGTACCCGTTCTCCTACGATACTATCCGGACGAGGATAGCGAAATTTACTAACGATATTATCGCTAGTACTAAAGAATTACCCTCTTAGATTAATATACTCGCTATTATCTACTTTCGATAGCGGTCTATTCCCCCTTATATACCCGGACTTATACTAAAGTAATATTATATATAGCTATAGGGTAAGGACATTTTTTACCGTATTTATCTTTTTAACTTTAAAAGCCGTTTAGTTACTATATACCTATAATTCCTCTATATATAGAAGCTTGTAATAACTACTATCTTATAAGGAAATCCTATATATCTAGTAGTTTAGCTAAACGTTAAATTGGTAAATAACGTCTTAAAGCTTAAATTATATTCTAGAATAGCTAGTATATTTATCTATCTTTCTAATATATTAAATAGCTCTTTTACTATTTTAGATATTAATAATTTAGAGCTATAATAGTATATAAACCATATTTAACTATTGTATATATTTTTACGTATAGGCGTATATAGGGTACTTTCTACCTAGGTAGAGTAAATAGTATTAGGTACTAAGTAAGGAAGACTTAGAGGTTTTCTCCTTTTTCTCCTAAGCTCCTTCTCCTAAGCTCCTTCGCCTAAGCTCCTTCGCTTAAGCTCCTTTACTTAAGCTCCTTCGCTTAGGTAGTCTTTTATTTATTCTCTTATCTCTTATCTCGCTTATTACCAACAACCGTATTTCTACGGTTGCTTATTATAACTATATTTCTACGGTCGCTTATTATAACGTATTATAACCGTATTTCTACAGTTATAAGATATTACCTATATACTAAGGAGAAGCGTAACTTAGTTAAACCGGCTTTAATCTTATACCTCTAAAGTAATTTCAACCGACCGGTAGTAATTACAATCTTTTATATGAGTTAAGATTCCTTTTGTCTAATAATATTGGCGGTATCTAATAGGGAATACGAAATTTACGATAATAAAACGGAGCTACAACACCCCCTCCCGCGGCAATGTAGTGGACGACAACTACAAGGTTCTTAGGGTAATTGATTGGGAAGGGGCCCATTCTGTACCCTGGGAAATCTTATATATACTTATACCTTTATACAAATAGATATTAACTTATAGTTTTGATCTACCGAGGCTAATTATACTAACGCCTGATAAATACCTTCTATCGATACAAAGAATACCTACCCGTCCTAAGTCGTATCGATACACGACCTTTATAGCAATAACATGATACCAATACCTAATACCTTAGAATACCCAAGCCTAATTCAACTACGCCCTCCCTAGCCTCACCTACTCGTCCAGCAACGCGCAAAACAGCCTCTTCGAAGCCACGCATCGTCCCAGCGAGCTCTCTCAAGCCCTCTTTACGCGTATCGAGTTGTACGTTTGTACCGATCTGACCATTAGAACCCGCTAATATTTGTCTTCTCCTTACCACTTTCTGAATGCCCTCAATGGCAGAGCCCTCCACAGTACGCAAATGAGACTCCACCTCTAGGACAACACGTTGATAGTCATTGACCTCCTTTTCGAGTTTCTTAGCCGTGTTGTTGAAGTAACCGAGAAGATCCGTAGAGCCCTCTTCCTCACCAGACCCAGAACCATTGCTGAACCCACCACCGATGCTAGAGTAATGAAACTGGGCCGGAAGCTTGAGATTCTCGATGGCACGAAAGACCTTCAGCGCATCGAGCGCGTCGGTATTGATGACCTCTTTGCTCGCACCAACAGCTTGAGCGTCCCTTGATAACGCACCGTCAACGGTTTCGAGTTTAGTCTCCAATAACTCCACATCACTAGGCAGTCCTTCGATGGATGCGCCAAGTTGTGGCATTACCTGCGAGCATTGAAGGCTCTTCTCGATGCTAGCCTGGATAATTTCATCAATTGCTAGAATCTGCTGCTGAATCTCCTCATGCAATTCTGAAAAACGCGTCGTAGGCTTGATATTTGATGCATCGATCCGAACAGCCGGCATTGTCTGTTGACCCTGCGGAGCCTGGGTCGAATTACCGAAGAATCCAGATCCAGTATTTGCTTGTTGATTTGTAGTACTAGCGCCGCTGCCGAACATCCCACCACTTGTCGAGGCAGGTACAGGTTGGGTAGCCGTCGTGTTGTTGCCGAATAGACTAGTGCCGGCCACTGGTTTTGAGGCACCTAGACTAAGACCTCCATTGTCAAAGAGACTACTGCTGGAAGCGCTCGTAGCAGCGGGGGCTTGTGAAGTAGCAAGACCACTGCCGAAAACCGAAGTACCAGAAGCGGGCGCCGCAGAAGTAGCCGTACCACTGCCAAACAATCCACCCCCAGTCTGAGTTGTCGCCGGTGCGGTCGCGCTGTTTGCGCCTCCGAAAAGGCCGCCGCCTGTGCTGCCGCCGCTAGACATCAGATTAGCAATGCTCAGCAAATGAAGCGAAACGAATCAAGCAACCCCCGCAATCCAAGTGTCAAAGAGCCTCCTAGAAGACGTGGCTGCGTGAGTAATGACCCGAATCCCTGGACACTTCCGGGATCTTTTGAAGAATCGTCGTTGTTATCAGGGCGCGAATCGTGAGGTGATACCGCAGGATCCTGGCAACCCTCACGAATTTTGTTTGCAGGATTTGTCAAGGTATCCTTCTCACTATGGAATGTGGTATCCCGAGGCTGCGCTGAAAGATCCATGTCGTTGTGCTTTTCTTCCCGTTCATACGGAACATCGTCCTCATCGTCTTGGTCTTCATCTTCACCATTGTCTTCGTCGTCCTCATCGTCGGACGATTGAGACCATGCCTCTTCTGAGTTCTTTTTGGGCCATTGCCAAAGATACATCTTTAAAAGAGCGTCAAATTTGGCAGCACGCTGGTCGGGTAATGACATGGCAACTGGGCGGGGAGCACCCGGTCCGCTCTTTGGAGATGGGTGCCTCCATTCTGGATCGGTTGGGTCAGCTTCAGGGGTGACATTCACGCTGTCTGGACGCGGTGATGTGTTACTGCGCTTGGGCCGCTTCGGGTCCTGTGGATATTCGAGAGTCATTTGGTCCAGCTTCCTCTTGTTGAGGCCACTCAATGGCAAGCCCCATTCGTCATGCACAGGCCAATGTCTCTGCCTCGGAGGACCGCAGGGAGGCCCCGTAAGCCTCATATCTTTGAGTTGTTCTTGCAAACTTGCTGGACATGCACTTGGAGTAGCTATGCCAGGCGACGGCGCAAGACAAGGATATTGCAAGGTCTGCGCAGGGCTGCTCTCTCCGGGGCTATTTTGAGCACTAGGCCAAGTACCCAGTGTCCGATCGAAGACAGGTATTGGGGGCAAACACTTTGGCACTGCCACAGCTCCTCTACGATGGCGACTTTGATCGAGGTAATACTGGTCATCTCCGTCCTCTTCAGGCGTATATAGCATAGGGTAGCCCGGCATCCTCCTTGTCAAATTTGTGCGATCCTCTTCAGAGTCCCACACACGTGTGATCGCAGGCAGACGAACTGGAATACCTCTTTTGTAGACGGAATACCAAAGGGGCTTAACCGGATAAGTCACAGAGCCGCCAGGGCGCCAACTAAGATTGCCGTGGATTTGTGTGCTCTGCGGCTCGCTGGCCTGCACTTCGTATCGGTGGCGGAATGTTGAAGGATCTTCATTTTCAAACCGTTCGTGGATCATTTTATCGAGCTGCAAGGGTTCTGGGATCCGTGGTCCCCCCATAGGCAGATCTTCCAGGCGAACTGCTCTGTTCTGCCATTTGAGCCATTGCTGTATACGCCTCAGCGCTTTTTCGTGGTCCCCAGGCTCGTAGATGGTGTACTCTTCGGGTGTCGCATCCCTCAAGGCGTTGAGCATTTTCTCGATCATGTCATCAGCGTGATATTTCTGCACCGCCACTATGGCCCTCTGGCGTTTGTCTGCCTCTGTGGAATCGGGCCGCAGTATTTGAAGTGCAGCATGAATTTTGCGATCACTAGCATACTGGCGCAGATCCTTGGTACACATGTTTCTGAAGTGATCGTGTAGAGGGTTGCCGCGACCGAAGCCTTGGAGCCAAAAATGGAGTGGTGGCACCTTGTTATAGCCACTCAAAGTAACGCTAGCAAAATCAAGACCTTTGGCGAGGATTTCGAGCTCATCGAGAGGTATTTCGCTAGGGTCTTCATCGATCGACGAGTCATCGGAAGACGATGAGCTGTCTGAAATGTCTGGCGCGATCTCTGGTTCTGTGATTGACTCGTCAGCCAAGCCTGATGTGGTTGCCACAGTATCAGAGCTTACCGGTGTCCATACCTCCGGTAGTAGCTTTTCCATTGTCATCAAAACTGCTAGTATAAGAGAGATCCCGTGTGTGCGTTGTCCGTATTGGGAGATCCTCCTCGTCTGAATCCTCGCCCAGGCTCATTCGGATAGCTTTTCGCTGCTCCCACTCGGCCATCTCTGCCATTGTCTCCTCCATGGTGCCCATGGTGTCTGGTAGGAAAACTATTTGGATTGCGAAGGCTATAATAGGCTTATGGGTTGTGAAATCAGTAATATACGTACAATAAGCTTGGAGCACCGCTGTTAGCTGCGCCGGTATTCAGTGCGAATAGACCTGGAGGCGCCATGGTGCCTTCTTCTGTAAGTTCTGCGGAATCTGGTAGGGAGCAACGATGCGATAGGCGGGAGGTAGGAGGGAGGACGGGGAATTGGAGGACGTCGACACTATTTGTTGTAAAATCACCGGTTTGTGTGCGTCGTAGAAGATGGGATTCGTGGGGAGCAAGACAAGGGAGGATTATCTTGTACTCTTGTCGCGCGCTGCAGAGTTGTCGGTTGGAGTTCGCGTCTGCAAACAATTTCTGGCGCTGCGCGCTACACGGAATTTAGAACTAGCGTTGCCCGCCGATGCTGGAATGCGGTTCAACAACATCAACTGAGGATCGATATTGATAAACTTCCGGATATGTTGGGATTCATACTGCCAGGACAAACTTTGACAACTTGAGTGCCAACCCGAGGGCCACCAGCAGAGAAGTCAAGGGAAGTCAGCATTAATATCCACATCTGCCCATAGCGTCAGACAGGACTGGTATTAGGGAATGACTATGGAGGCCACCGGTGGCCATGCCGGTATTAGAGGACAGTAACATGTCAAGAAGGGTCCGTAGTATCGTACTCTTACAAGACTTCATGCTAACATGATATTGCCTTCGCGAACCGTCTTCAGGGAGGTTGATATCGGGGCATCTTTACAATATCTAAAACACTTGCCCAAATGCATAGAACTATACATACCCACGATATAATCTGTCAGCACCGCTGTTGACTATGAAATCGCCACCTTTTCGCCAATCATATCCCGTTTCTTCTTTACTCCCATGCCATGAACATGATTTTTGGACTTTCCTTTGCTGTATCTATGAACAGGATTTTCTAAAACCTGGAAGGATGATCATCTTGCCCGAAGTTTTGCATTGAGTCTGATTGTTGGCTGCGACCAAGCTCCACAGCTCCACAGCTCCACCATCACAACCATCACATAACACATACAATAGCTCTGGCATTATACTGTCACAACTTCCTCCATTCGGCCGAATCATTATAGCTCAATTGCTGATATCGTGTGGTTGACGCGCTCCTTTGTGCGCATCACCAGAACTTGTTTAATCCTCAACAATCCCTCCTGCAGGTCTTTACATCCTGAAGTCCATCAACAACTACATACAAAGTGATCCGCAGTTCGCTGGCTACTCGGTTCGTAACTTTCGACCAACATACACTCGATATATCCAACTATGGCCGACCATGACATGGAAGAGGAAGAGGATGATCTTTACGGCACCAGCGCGCCCGAAGTAGCACACGACGAGAATGCAGCACAATCAGCTGAGCCAAATAGCAACGCGACAAAAACTGTGGGCGCTGATGAAGACGGAGATCTCGAGGAAGGCGAGGAGGAGGAATCAGACGACTCGGAATCTGTATGCTCTTGAGCTTCAACGAGCTTCGTGGGCGCATTGCTGACTCTCCATCCAGGACATCGAGATTGTCACAGAGCGCGCAGACCTAGCAGAACCGACGACGTGAGCATTGTATTGCTCCTGCCATGGAACAGCACAAGCTAATCCCCCCAGTTCGCGATACCAAAAACCCTCCTCCGATCCAGCGGTGCCCTCCAAAGATACACCATCACATCAACCCTCCGCGCCGAAGCAACCCACCACAATACGGGTAACATCAGATGCACAACCACAACCCCAAGCAACCACGAAACCCATTCTCCTGCCAGGTGACAAATACCCCGCTATCCGCACATCCACAATAGATCTCGAGCATGTCCCACTATGGAACGGCAAACCCGTCACAGAAATAGACATGGATGCAGATATTGCAGAGCAGATGAAACCATGGAGGCGACCTGGCGCAGACCAGAGCGATTACTTCAATTACGGATTTGATGAATTCACATGGGCAACGTATTGCATGAATCAATCGAAGATGGCTGGCGTGCTGGACCAGCAGAAGCAAGAGGGCAAGATGTTTGAGCAGATGATGGGTGGCATGGTTGGTGGAGCAATGCCAGGGATGCCAACTGGACCAGCGCAACAACAGCAGGCTGCGGGTATGGGTGGTATGCCTGGCGAGCAGGATATGCAGCAGATGTTTATGCAAGCCATGCAAGCACAAGGTGTAAACGACCCAAGTCAGGTAGATTTTGGGGCCATGATGGCACAGTTCGCTGGAGGCGCTGGAGGTATGCCTGGCGGTGGCATGCCACAAGGTGTTCCTACTGGTCCTGGTGGCGCGCCAACAGGCCCTGGAGGCGGACAATGGCAAGGTCAGCAAGCATACCAACAGCAGCCGGGTGGAAGAGGTGGACGTGGGAGGAGAGGCGGGTGGTAAGCGTCTAGCTTTTCATGTTTGATGCCAAGGCTTCATGGGAGACGCTCGATGACAAAATCCGAAACTCGATTTCAAGTCGAACAAGCCAGAGTTCGATCATTCTTCACATGTTTATGTTGCCGGCCGAACATCGCTTCTTGTTGGATTCAAGCATTTCTCGTGCCTATCACACATACTTTCATGTCCTCGGCGATCGATTCTTGCTTACGTAGAGCTCTAGCCTTTGGCCAAGAGCGTTCTCCAATGCGCGTTGACTTCAGACTGATCTTGATTTCATCCCTGATCTGGGCAGACGTGGGAAACGCGGAATGAGCTTTGATTGATACCAGTCATAGTTCTGGAAGGGTGATAAAGTCAAGGCGGAGGAGTGCTGTCGACGAAGGAAGTTTGGCGGACGAAACGATTCTTGCAATGTGTTGGGCAAGTTCTATTTCGAGTCCATGATACATACAATGATGCACCGCCTAGACATGATTCTGGGGGAGCAGAAAAGTCTCGATGTTTAATACATAATTCACATGCTTGGAGCCGAATCGGGCACTAGGTAGAACTAGGTTGCTTTCGATTGTGGGCTAGTAGATATCTATTCTTCAACAAGGATCTGTACATAAACATGCTTTATGTTCTTCGCTCTTCTACTTGATCGTGGAAACATCCTCCATGCTTTGTCTGATAACATGCATCACTGGACATGACCATTTGTTGCGGTGCTGATGGATATTTCGCCAACATCAAATTTGAAGAGCAAGTGGTGGGTTATTCGTGCAGGTGGAAATGTTGTTTTGACCCGAGGCGAGACGGGATGCCCGTGATGACTAGGTAGGATTGCAGGCCACCAGAAACGGCGAATGCATCATCCAGTTACGAACACGTCTGAAAGCCATAGCGCGAGCATTCCGAATCCGAACCCCAACCCTCGATATCACAGTAAACGTGGACCAAACATGGAGACGATGCAAGCCTTCTCCCCATGATCTACAATCAATCTTCACAAATCGCGATGCAAACTTCCGTCCCTCCCGGAACAAACTCCCGTCAGAACCAACAATGAGGAACGTCACCCTGCCATTCGCGCCCTCTGTGGACGACCTCTTCCTGTTACCTCAGCGAGTGTCCCAAAGAGCCAAAGCCTTCGCGTTCCACTACGGGCTAGATGATCTCTTTGGCAGAATACGCGGGCCTGGCAGCATGATTGCGGAACCTACTTTCAGCGGAACCCTGAACTCGACGATGCTCAACTCTACGGCAACTGTCGTCCAGGCGATCCCAGCAACTCCAGCACCGACTGCTACCACGGCCAGTGCTTCGAAGGCGGCTGGTCTTTTCTCCTGGCAGAGTTGGAAGACTGCCGGTGGCATTTTCCAGTACATATCGTCAAAATGGGCTATTGTCACTCTGCTTATGGTACACTTCTTCACAGCACTGGTTGGGTCTCGCTCATGACTGTATTCTAGGCATTCCTCAACAACCGAACACAGTTCTACGCTTCACCGAGAATTCCGCTCAATCCGAAGTGGCCTGTCCGACTTGGCATATACCTTCTTCCAATCGTCTCCATACTCTACCAAATACAATGGCTATTGCAAGGCATTCGCTGTCAGTCATCTCCGAACTGGCCGCAGCTGCATTATGGCAACCCCGAGAAGCACTTTTCTCTGGATTATGCGGGTGAAGGTGGTTTCGCCTATTGGATGAGCTCCATGGCTCTAGGCTGGGAGTCGGAGGAGGCTTCTTGCGCCAACGTGAGTATGAGTAAAACTAGTGGACAACGTGCTGGTGGATCTCTGGCCCTTCTTTGGCCGTTGTTCTTGTCCCTCTGTTTGAGCGCCTTTGTGGAGACCTTGGCATGTGCTGTGCAAGGTCGCCAGCCGGTGGGCGACACGAAGATGATGGAGCTTTCGCTTGCGTTTGCCGAAGCTGAGTCTATGGTGTTGAAACCTTTCGAGATGGCCCTTGCTGGAAGGGAGGCTGCTGGCGAGGATCTGAAGGCGGCCTCCACACCCCTCGACAAGCAAATCCTTCTGGCGGCAATGAATGTTTCTCCCGAAATGCTCATAATATCATTGCTGTGGGCGTGTAATAACCTCACAAGTATGATTCTGTCTGTCTTCGGCCTCCGCAACAAATATCGCCTCCTCAATACCGGCTTTTGGGGAGTCACCTATTTCGTTGCCATTGGCCGGAGCATCTTCCATCTCTACACTTCTGACACTGTAAGCGACACTTGGATATTCCGATTCCCAACTGTTTTTCTCGTGGGATTCCTCCCTCACCTCATTGTCATTCTTGGCATGCTAGTCTGCCTTGCAGTGTACATTGTCGCGCTGGTCTTGACAGCAGCAACCCTACCCCCCACCGTAGGCAACCCGCACAGTATCGCTGAAAGATTTGCCGCTGCGTATCGCAATCTCAATGCCAATGTGCATTTCTCGCATGCGACGCCCTTAAGATTTCGAATGAGCGACGACTTTTATACCACTATTCTGGCAACGGGGTTTGCTGTCCTCACTGCAGCAAGTGAGGCGGTCTATCTCAATGAAGGAGCCAAAGTTCGTGTTAGCGATCTTACTTGGGTCGAGCGGAAACGTGTGCAAGAGCTTTCGCAGGGTCTGTTGTTTATGAAAACTCGTGCATCTGTTCCAACAGAACTTCGCACAGCGAGTCACAACAGAATCGAGGCCCTCGTAGGCAAGGACACTCTGACTGGATATGCCATTGAGCGAAAAGCTCGGAGCGAAGAGGAGAGCGAGGACGTGGCGATTGCCAGGGCCGCATCGAGACACGGAAGATGGGCATTAGCGATGCAATTTTTGCAAGGCATCTTCTGGCTCATCCTGGGTCTTCATGCGAAGATGTTCATGTTTCTTCTCGACAAGACGGGAATTGCATGGCGACCACACTGGCTGCGGCGAGCAGTTGGCGAAAGCCAAAGCCAAAAAGCAGCAGCCAGCGGCAAGGACTCAGTCACAAAGAAGTCAAAGCGGGACTTCTGGATGCGCTCAGACGACGTTGAAGTGGAATTTCGACGACGCTACCCATACAGCCAAGACTTCGACGGGGATCTATTGGATGACAGACTTTATGATCGATGGAAAAATGGTGAGTGGTGGGGCGAGGTCGATACCAGTGGTGATTATGAAGGCAATTCCTGCGATGATGATGATACATCCAGTGTCATCTCCATGTCTACCAATGCTTCCGAAGCAGTCTCAAATCATGGCTGGGACGCAGGGAAAGACCTGAGTAACCATGATGGCGCGCGCACACCTACCCAACAAGATTTCGCACCATCTTTCAACCGTGATGCCACACCCGACACCGCCTTTGATTCGGAACAGCTTGCGACACTCCTGGATCCTCGAACCGTTGAGCAGCAACAAGAAGCGCGTATGTTAGCTCAGCGACTACGAAGGCCGGGAATCATGACGCGTTCCCAGTACCGCCGTCAACAAAACCAAGAACGAGCCGCTGTTCTTTCCTCATCCCGCTACGGTTCGCCGCTCAACCTAGATGCCCTCTCCTCTCCCATTTCAAAAGAGGACGAAGAACGACTGCTCGAGCAATTCGTTATTTCTCGGAGAAACGCAAAACGGAGCAACTACCTCCCTCCTTACAGTGTCGATAGCGATGACTGGAATAATGGTGCCGAGGGACTGGGCTCGTCAGGTCCTCAGTGTGTTGTTTGTCAAGATTCTCCAAGGACGATCTTGCTGTGGCCATGTGGGTGTCTGTGTCTTTGTGATGAGTGTAGGGTGAATATGGCGACGAGGAACTTCAAGGCATGCGTGTGTTGCAGGACAGATACGAAGAGTTATAGTCGACTGTATGTGCCATAGTCATACGTAAGATGAAGAGAGGCAGGGGAGTAGGAGTGTAGGACGAAGGCAAATGACTCGCGCGCAACGCTATTCTAAACCCGCTTTAATTTCCCACGCCTGCACCATCTTCATCTCACCTCTCGATCTCTTGCCAACTCCATCGCCTCCCTCAAAATCCATCTCGATTTAATGAAGCATGCAACAGGGGACACATCTTGACCCTGCGCCAGCTTTTCCACCGCGGGTGGCCATCCTCCTGATCTGATTCAGCATGAATCCTGTCGTTTCATCCTGACGGCGATGCTTTGAATACAGATCTTGATGAATACGGCCGCCTGCAAAACTATGCGCTATCGGATTATTCGCTCTCACGGCTTTGACATGTCGGAATATTCGCTCTCATGGCTTTGATATGCCTCGCTGTAGTATAGTTCTGATCTCCCACTTCAATCAACTTGCGTATCGTGTATCACTAATGTAGTACGAAGTATTCCTCATCTCAACATGCTCATCCTTATTTCTTTTATCTTGCTCGGAGACTTTCACTCACTGCGGAATGTTCACTTCCCATTCGTTGATTCCCGTTGCCCTATTGTGTTACAGTGTCCTAGCTAGCCCATTGCAGAGACGAGGTAGGCGAAGATGCTGCTTTACGGTTTACCGATCTTACATGCTGACGACGGCCATCCAGAGAGTACAGGAGTTATCTCAGGTAGTCTGCTCGACTCGTTCAACCTTTACGAGCAGTATGCGGCTACCGCTTACTGTCACGCCAATACGCATTCCCCGATGAGCTCGAAGATCGCGTGTGCTAAGGGCAACTGCCAGCGCGTAGCCCAAGCAGACACGAAGAGTGCGCTCGAATTCCATAGGTGATTTCAAGTTTATCAACATCAAAGCGAGCTCGAGCATGACTGACGTTCTGCAGCAAAGCGCTCACCGGAGCGACGGGCTATCTCGCTTTTGACAAAACAAACCAAGTCGTCATCCTTTCGTTTCGTGGATCCGAGTCGGTCATGAATTGGGTCACGGATTTGACTGTAGTTCCTGTGCCTGTAGATTTATGCAATGGCTGTTTGGCTCATGGTGGCATATGGACCAGTTGGCTGGCAGTGAGGGACGAGATTAAAGAGGCGATGATCGTAACTGCCGGAGTTCACCCAGGCTATAAGATTGTGGTTACTGGACATAGCCTCGGTGCTGGTCTAGCAACATTCGCAGCTACGGAGTTCCGCAATTTGGGTCTCACTGTAGACTTGGTGAGTCCGTGCACGACCCCGTTGAGCGGCCAATGGGCTTATTCTTCGACAGGTCTCTCTAGCCTCACCTCGTGTTGGCAATCCAGCTTTAGCGCGATACATCACCAACCAAAGTCCAATGCTTGGTCAGAACTACCGCTTCACTCATCTCAATGATCCCGTCCCAAACTTTCCGACAGAAGCCCTAGGCTTCCAGCATCCAAGCCCAGAGTACTACATCAAGTCTCCGAACGGAGCACCAGTGACTAACAACGACATTACCGTATGCGCAGGGCTTGGCAATTCGAATTGCAACGCACGCTGGAAGACATCTGATCCCAATGCACATGATTGGTACTTCGACAAAGTCAGTGCTTGCTATGATGGCGGAATCGAAACTGGAGTCTTGAATCTGGGGATCAATACAGGACTGAACCTGGTGTAAAACGTACGGTCCAGTATTTCTCAAGATGTAAACGTTGATACCTGGTGGCGATTTGGCGAAGCTTTTTGTGGCATTGGTCATTTGTCATAATAGCAAAGAAGAGCGGTGTCAGGGTAATTCTGTAGGCATCTGTAGTGCCAACCCTGGTCGGTGTTCAATTTTTCTCCATTCCACGCTGATACTTTTTGCTGTTTGCTGAGAAAAAATAATTACAGTAATGATCTCGCAGGGAGCAAACCATTGTGGAAGTAGCTTTTCCTGTGGTCACTTCACCCCATTTCGTCACGACACCAATACCGGGATGGGAGTTCTCAGTGGACGGGAATGATGAACAGGGGATGAGGATTTTCTTATACTTCTGACAGATCAGCAATTCGACCATGGCGGCAACGTGATCTTTTCTATTGTAAACACCTTGTTGTCGGTCGTTTTTACCGGCGTGCTGATAGCCTTGGACTTGCCAGTCCCGGTGATGGTATGAGTCTTCGCGAATCCAGGGTCTGGACTGGCCAACTCAATGATCGTCTGTTCGTAGTATTGAGTATCAACAGTCCCAGGATGGCCAGACTGGACTTCGGTCCCTGTGCCCCATCTGTTTGGACAAACATGTCAGCACGCCAATACCTCCGCATTAAAGATCTCCTGGCCTATGGAAGACATACCCCTTTAACGCTCCGGTGCCTCGTACGTATTCATGCAACTGCTTGCCCGATTTCACAACAGTCGTCGTTTGCACCCAATTCTTGTCCTTTCGAGAGTAGGTGATGTTGATAGGCGAGTCTGGTGCAATAGCAAGACGTTTATCCCAATCAGCAACACTATATCCATGCATCACAACCCTATCTTCGTCAGCTCCCAAACCAGTCCCGCTCGCTTTGCGCAAGAAGATGAATACATACGGGGCCAAACACCATTGTTCTGCGCCACAATTTCCAGGCGCTTCAATAACCGTTTGTATCAGATCTGATCCTTTGTTCGCCTGGTCGTTCATACCAGGCCAAAGAAAGAGAACACCTTTTGAACGAGGTGGCTTTTTGCCTGGTGTGTAAAGTGTCTCCATCCTGATTATTTGATTTTTTGTGCCACCAATCGACACGTAAGGACCGTATTTACGGCCAAAGGAACCGCCAGTCGTTTTGCCTGTCGTGCACTGCGCGATGCTCGTACCTGCAAGCGACAGCAGAGCCAAAAAAAGGCCGGAGGTGAAGAAGCCCATGGTTTCAAAGCTTGATGATACCAAAGGATATCAATGCTCAACCCGGTGAAAATTGGTGTTCTTATGATCTTAAATTCGACCTCCGGCCCGAGGGCTTCGCTCCGATCTCATTGTGTGGTTCAGGAGTGACCTGTTTCAGTGATATTGGGATGTATGATTCTAAGATAATGACAATTTTCCACGAACGGGAGGGATCTACTACGCTCAGGATCGCGACTCCACAAATGGTCACTCGTTGCGTAAGCTAAAATTAATTAGCCTTTGTGATTTTCTACTATCGCCTGCCGAGGCGTAATTTCGAAAGAAATATATGACACTCTTGTTTATCATTTGCCCTTCGATCCCATATTCTTACCCATTTCGCTTATATCCTGGTTGAAATGAAACAAAGGTTGTCCAGTTCTTCAAACTGTCAAGCTCGCTTCTAGCTTTATGAACCCTGTGGAAACTGATGAGTACGCCATTCGTAACTGGCAGAGTGTAGGAAATTCTGTCTTCGAAATTCTGCCAACCACAACCAACACAGGAACGTCTAGAAACCTGCGCTCCGTTGGGAGATTTGTCTTGTCGAATTGAAGTCAGCCATTTTTAATGAGAGGATTTGAAATGAAGAGGAAGAACGGGGAAAAACAGGTCGAACTCGAGCGCAAGATGATGAGAAGGAGATAGTGTTGTGCTCGAAAACGGAAGAGATTAGAAACGTACTATAAACTTGATCCTCAACACGATATCGCCCTATCTCTTTGATATCACTGTGCGTTGTTGTCCAGACGCACCATATACTTCGCCAGATGAACCAACAGCGCTGCGATGCTCTTTCCAAATTTGACCCGAAAAGGACTATTGCACGACGTTTGGAGACAAAGAAATCACACCCTAATACCGTGCTCATCTCCTCGTCATCAACAGCTCCTGATATGTACAATTGTGGCACAATAGTGGTGAACTTGTACTGTTTTTTGTTCTATCAAAGTTAGCCAGTGATCGATTGGAAGGGAGAAGAGATTCTTTGCAGCGAGGTCTCTGGAGAGTTCCTCGGATTCAAAGATATCGGTATCAAAAGTGACATCTGTTCATTCGACGGGGCCGGTCCTTGTAACGTGGCTCGGGACATTGCGGACATGTTACATGGTTGGAATTGTCTCCGAGAGGTTGGAGAGGCGTACGACACGCCGCGACAAAGTGTTGGGTGGGAGCCTCAGGCTAGAAAGATTGGGACCAGCAACAGGACTGCTGAGGATCATGATGACGAGTAAAGGACAAGTCATATAGATGCCGACTTGGAACACCGTGACTATGAATAAACTTCCTTTCTTTTAAGAGGAAGGGTATGTCCGAGCCTGTCAGGATTGAGTAGATTTGAAGTTAGATCGGAACGGGTATTAATTTGATAAGACAATCGCTAGAGATTCGTCGAGTTTTCTCTATATAAGTAATAATACGTGTTCGCTTAATGGCCATGTGACAGATTCCGGACGAAGCCAACTTCTTCCAGTCACGTGCCAGTCCACCTCTCCTCTTTCTTCAACTTCCTTGGCCACCACATCAACCTCCAACAACATCTAACGAATCACGCTGGAATTGATAGTGGATTTGTCGAAGTCAATCCGCAGACCACGTCCTTATCCCCTCTGACTATACACGGAATGAACCGAAGCATGCGCTGCAGTAGTCTTCTTTCCAGCGCTGATCTTACTTCCAAAATCCGATGCAATTCTTTCTGGGGATATCTGTCGGCCAGAGAGGTCCATCCATCACTTCATGACACCATCCTGCACTCATGACAGGATTCGAAAATTGTCATCAAGCCAATTTCGGTCGCTGGGTGGCCCCTTTCGAGGCATGGGCCTGGCTCCTTCACTTCACTTCACTTGATCGATTTCTGACAATAGGGACAACAATAGTAATCACCCATCCCCCCCCGGGGGCACCAATAGTATTATTTCGTGGTCTGGCATGAAAAGTTAATAAGATCCATCTTGGAACTTGTAAAATCGACAATAGTGGGACGATAGGCTATTGATCTGACAGTAACAAGGACAATACAACCATCCCTAGTTCCAATGTTTGACCAATGAGGCGCCGATGGCTCAACTTACAATAGGTATTATGAAAGTATGCTTCATTGTAAATGAAAATAGGGACTTGATGTTATTGTCGAGCCAGACATGTTATCAAGTCGACCGTCCCTCGATCACTTAACGGATCAAGTCTCCTTACACAGTTCTACATTTCTCGGGTTCCTCGCCTACCTTCCTTTCACAGCAACCAACACTCGATCGACTGCCCAATATGGACGCTTCCTCACTCCAAATCCTCCATCTACTGCTATCTATCTTCCAAGTGCTGGCGCTTGGAAGTCCAAATGCGATAATCACCAGCCTCCAGCACCTTTCGGCTGTTCTCATTTGCGTGATTTTCGAGTACTTCAGCCTCAACTACCCACGCAACACCCATTTCCGCCATTCAAAAATTCCCAACCTTTGGCGATTGTTCCTGTCCCTGCTCTGTCTCGCCTCGCTCGCCTATCTTGGTTCCTCAAATTCAATCATTTGCCTGTTCCGGTCCTTGTTTTCCTGGCTTCTTGCTGGAATCGGTGGCATTGATGCTTGGAGTTTCGAATGTCCAAAGGAATTGAGAGGGCGCAAAACTCCTGGCGCTTCTCCGTCGACAAATCCTGTCAGCACGCCGAACACCTCTCAAGCCGTCGATCAAATAGGCTACTTGCGGCTAAATCCCGGACAAATCGAGGATTACAATGCCCATTGCGATTTTGTCGAAGGCCTCCAAACTGCTATCCGGAAGCGAGACACCACCATCTCTCGATTGGAAGCAGGAATCAAGCACAGGGACATCGCCATTTCCAGGCAACAATCCAAGCTCGATAAGCAAAAAATCGAGCTTGAAATTTGGCGCAAGCACCGCTGTCCCGTTCCTGGTTTTGGTCAACCTTCTGTCGGCATCTTACTTCATCGAATTGCATCTCTGGAAGACTCTCTGAACAGATCTCGCGGCGCAAATACGATTTTGCACGAACAATTGCAAAAATCCCATTACCAATCCGGGTTCACGCCTTCAGAAACCGATCAAGCATCCAACTCATCTCAACAGGCTCGAGTAGCCTCAGCATTCTTCGAGACCCAGTCGTTACCACCACCAATGTTGGTAGGAACGACCAACGCCGTTGATACTTATGCGCATTATCAAGCGCATACAGTATCTGGCATTGGTCTTTCCGCAATAAACCTTCCTCCAATGGTGACGGGAACAATCGACATCTCCTCCCAGCCTCCTCAAGCGAATCCAGATCCGGCACCGCCATCGATTTCTGCTGCTGTGAGAGATACACCATCAGCATCCGCAGAAACCGCCGACCCTCCATCCGAACCTCCAACATCTCAACCCAAGCCCACGGCGCCATCAGGTCCTGGACGGAAAATCAAATCCGTCAAACATCGCGTGGCAAGGGAGATGAGGTCGGATAATAATGATCTGGATGACGCGGACATCGACTGGACATACATCCCGCCAAAAATCATTGACTTCACGTGCATCTGTGAGGGAATGAGCAATACTAACATTCAGCTCCAAGCTGATGTGGTTTTTGGAGACCTGGGAGATGCCTGGCTGAATCGGAAGAAGGATGCCGTGAAGGGTCGGGGTTTGGAGAAAATGGAGTATTGGGGGCACTTCATGGAACTGGACCGCAGCGCTCAAATCCAGAGCAATGCGCTGATGTTGATGGAAGAGAAGGGGGTTGTGCACATGACTTTGAAGGAGTGATGTGTGGACGTTCTGAGATATTCATACAGCGTATTGCTGATACTGAACTATGCTGCAGGCCACTGCCACTTTCGCCTCATGACCCAAGCTTCTGTCGTCACCACTCCGTCTCTCCAAATCTCTTTATCATCGTGACCAAAACCGACGGCGCGACAATAATGGCCTCCCGCCGGTTCTGTGCGCTCCGGCTTAACCGCCTCTGACCCTCTGTAGGTAGGAGGTACCCTCTGTAGGTAGGAGGTACCCTCTGTGGGTAGGAGGTACCCTCTGTAGGTAGGAGGTACCCTCTGTGGGTAGGAGGTACCCTCTGTAGGTAGGAGGTACCCTCTGTAGGTAGGAGGTACCCTCTATAGGTGGGAGGTACTGGTAGAGGTAGGAGGTACTGGTAGAGGTAAGATTACTAATTACTAAGTCTAGTAGGTAGTTCCTGTAACATACATAATCCTCACATCATTCCACCTTTTTTAGCTTCCGTCGCGCTCCGCTTTGTTTGATTACTCCTACAGCATGCTGCAGTTCGTCCATATCCGAATTAGGAACATCACTATTTCTTTTTCTTTGCTCCTCTGCTAACATGAAGCCGAGTTTCTTGCGAAAACGACGCGCCGAAGAGTCTGAGAACGCGTCGAGCGATGGTAGAGACGATGAGAAAGCTCAGCATGATGGGGGAGAAAATGGACGACAGGAACAAGAACCTCCAAAGCCTGTGGGGTTTTGGGATCACCGGTTACACGCGGTGAGGATGGAGGCAATGCGGAAATGGCTTTACACCAGTATGTTAACATATCAACGGTATATCCACTCGGCTACTGACAATCGATAGCTGTGGTTCTCATGGCCTTCATTCTTTCCGTTCTCTCTTTGTGTAAGTGTCTCCATGATGAAGTCCTGTGTGTATATTAATCGTCTCCAGACTGGGCTGTCTTCTTCCACCTGCCAAAGAATCTGCAAGCCTTGGTTGTCTATGTTGTTGACTTCGACGGCATTTCCCCATACGACACGGGAAATGCTCCAGTTGTAGGACCTATGGTTATGCAACTTACCCAGCAAATGCTCCAAGCTGAGGTTCACCTTGGATATGGGTCCCTTCCACCATCGCAATTCAACAATGACCCAATGCAAGTACGCCGAGCTGTTTACCATTGGGATTGTTGGGCTGCCATCATCGTGAATCCGAACGCGACAGCTATGCTGTATTCGGCCATTCAGAACGGAAATACGAGCTATGATCCAATGGGAGCCATGCAGCTGATCTTTCAGGACGCCAGAGATGATACAAACTGGTACGATTTCTTGTCGCCTCAACTCAATATGTTCATGACCGAGGCAACTTCAATGATTGGACGGCGATGGGCACAGATGGTGTTGAGCAACGCTTCAGATCCAGCTATTCTACGAAACATACAAGCTGTTCCCCAAGCACTGAGTCCAGCAGTAGGTTTCTCGCAGTACAACCTACGCCCGTTCTATCCATATGTCGCTATTCCGGCTGTTAGTATTGGGTTGATTTGTGAGTCTTTTTCGACAGGCTGTCTAAACAACGAGCAACTGACTGGAATAGACCTGATCATCACATCATTTTTCTCCTTCTCCTTCTATTTACCCATACACATGAAGTATCTCAAACCCGAAGGTCACCCACCTGTGATTCTTCCCAACTGGTCGCATTTTTTAAGCTAACCTTTTCGCAGCTTCACTTCTACCAGTTAGTTCTCTGGCGATGGCTCGCAACAATAACAGCCTATCTCTTCCTCTCCCTCGCATACTCCTTCATCTCCATGGCCTTCCAGATCAACTTTACACACACGAATCCCATCACGAGTCACACAGAGGTCACTGACATTGCATATGGCAACCCAGTCGCATATGGGCACGGCACATTTCTCGTTTACTGGATGATCAACTTCTGGGGCATGGTTGCGCTGGGCTTGGCATGCGAGAATGTCTCCATGATTGTAGGCCAGCCTTGGACCGCCTTGTGGCTCATTTTCTGGGTTATCACGAACGTTTCTACGGCTTTTTATGACATTGGAATTGAGCCACACTTCTACTATTGGGGTTATGCGTGGCCGTTGCACTCTGGTAAGTCTTACTTCGTTGTTGTTTTCTGATTGAATGCTTACACGAATGATTAGTTGTCGAAGCAAGTCGGCAAGTCCTGTTCGATCTGCATTCACGCATTGGTCTTGACTTTGGAATCTTGGTAGCATGGGGCGCAGTCAACACCGCCCTCTTTCCCTTCTGCTGTCGCTTCATGAAGTACAAGAACAATCATGGCTTGCACGAATATTGGGCCTAAAAGCCCCCGTTGTGTGTTGGCACGAAGATTGTATAAAGCGATACGTAATAGCATAATAGTTAGTCCCAGATTTTTAAAACGTCAAGATTGCACTGGAGCACCGCAAGTGTTGATTCAAACTGCTGTGGGGGGTGCACATAAGTTGTTGGATTATTGGCGAATATCAACAGGTGTTTTATACCCTCTCGATCTCCATTTTTGAGCAGCTGTTCATTTCGTGCTTTGCCAAAGCGAATAGGGCCTGAAGGTATTGGATTGGAAACATGATTATATAATGGCATGAAAGCAAAGGCGTCGGACGGTTCGAATGCTTGAGGCGAATATTATGGCTGGATCTGAATTAATCCAAGACCTTCGTCTCATCATAAATATTCCTTGGGATACCGGTCTGATGGAGATCACAGCGACATAGTTGACAAGACGTGAACCATGGTACACCAAAAATCAAAAATTTTCAACTCAGCCAGCTTTCAACCAACAAGCTATATGAGCCCAGTCTCCAATAATAAAAACCCCGTTCAACATTTTCCTCCCTTTCTTCAGGATACCAGCCTGAACACAAAAACATGAAGCGCAAAATCGACGACCTATGCGAGCGAAGCATGGAAATGGAATCCGTTCCTGAGACTTCCCACGGAGCTTCGCCGGGACATTTACCGATATTGGCTTATCAAAGACTGCATTATCATCAACGAGCTGCCTGCTATCGGTGCCAGCTAGGTCAACACGACGGGCAAAAAAAATACTCCGAAAGACAAAACAACGAGCGTGCTGATGACCAGTAAGACAATGTATGTAGAAGCCTTGGAGGTGCTTTATGGGGAGAACAGATTCCAGTTCAATCTCACTCGCTCTTCTCACAGTTCACGCAGCAGAGAACCTCGAAGCGACCGCTACGAAAACTGCTTCTCCTGCTTCTCGGAAGCCAATCAAAGACGTGTCAAGCACTTGAATCTGATTTTTTTGTGTTCATGGACTCTACGAAGTGGAAGGTACAATCAAAGACGTCCACTACTCGGATGATAAGAACTTGTCTAATCCGTGGAGCTGAGGGATGGAAACCACAACGGAACAAAACCACTGCCACGAATTTTAGATCAGAGGAGAGGGTTCCAAGCATGAGCCACAAAGATGTCCCCCTGTATTTTCTGGCTTGGGATGCTATACATATGAAGATTGTACGTGCAACACAAACAAGTATTGGGCGCCGCTCGTGCTGCAAGGTACCTATAGCTATATGTCAGCTTCTCCTTACCCAATATACTTAGGCCACGTACCTGCTGAGCCAGAACTCAAATCCCATAAACTAAAATTCAGACCAAGTTGAAACAAATCAAACTTCTGCCCAGGAGAAACTCTCAAGATGAAGCCCAAATTCGGCCAGCGAAGTCGACGAGAGGTCATCGATGAACCATTGAACTCGTCCAAGAAAGCAAAGCGTACGAATTCTGCAGCCAGGGAAGACAATAACGGTCAGGAACTTCCACCACCAGTCATCCTAGCCCGTGAGGTGGCCGAACACCTAGCACAATGCTTCAATAACGCAGCCTTCAAAGATCTTCCGCAAGAAACACGCCTCCTCGTGGCACGAAGTCACGGTAGCACAAATGCCATTGTAAACAAACCGCAAGCCTGACTGATGACTTTGCCCGTTAAACTTCGTCTTCAAGTCTACCGAAACTTCTTTTTGAAACCCATTCCACTCTGCTGTGCTAACATTCTAAGCCGGATCAAAGACAAGGACTATAGTGAGGGTGAAGAAGACGAAGAAAATGAGATATTCACCGGAGCAAGACGGCGCACACGCGAAGGAAGCTCACGCAGAAGCGGCAAAGACGGGCAGGTCTCTTTCAAACGAGTGTCAAGCGATCTCAGCACCGACAAGCCAAACACACAAGCTCTCTCCCTGGTGTCAAAAAGATTAGCAGCGAAGCTCTGGACGTTCTCTACGTTTGAAATGGACCTCTACTCACAGCCTTTCTCCCTCGCAAACCTGCGGCGCATCAAGAAACCGCGGATGCAGCTCGAGAAGAAGTACATACGTTAACTTCCTCAAGCTCCAGCATCGACTTGGGAAAAACTGTTCCATGGGGTGGCCAGGATAGACATGGAAATAGCCGTAAAACGCTGACAAGAACAAGCATCCGATAAAGAGTCTGGACCTTGTTGGGCTGTGACAGATGTTAAGATAGGATGGGAGCGTTGGGGTCGATCATGTATCGAAGCTTTTAGTAGGGTCATTAAGGCGGGTACCTTGGTTCATGTGGTTGATACACATGCAGTTGAAGTCAATACTATACTTCAGGAGTACGTCACTGACCACATTCTGGTAAGTGAATTCAGCCCCAAACAAAAATAAGTGGAAAGGTTCAGCGATAATGACTGAGTCAGGAGAATGTCTGGACAGAGCGTTTTGGGATCAAGGGTCCTTGCCATCTGAGGTATCATTCTTGAAAGGACAATGTAGATCAGCAGGAGTAATCAGCACACAAGTTCGTTTGCAATTCACCTCGATGTTGTTTTACCTCCCATCTTCTTATCGTTGAGCCTTGACCAATCTCACAATTATTCGATAGGGAACAAACAAAGCCCTCAAAGCAAATCTCAAAGCGTCAACATTATTCATTGCTATTGTTACGCCAGTAGGTGTCAGCAACATACAGTATATGAAGGTGCTTTCTCGAATTTTTTGATGCGTCATTGTCTGGGCTTATTGCTTATCTCGACTCCGTTGAACGATGCAAGAAGTAGGCAGTAAGAAGTGCAAAGCTGTCTTTTCTTCCTTCGATGAAGCGTATCAAGAAGAAAGCGAGGACCCCGAGCCAGCTCCTAAGAAGGTCAGAGTGGAACAAACCTCAATCCTATCCTTACTCGCGAAAGACACTACGCAAAATGAAGACAGCCACTCAGCGTCAAAACTCCTGGCTCATGAAATGCTGCAAGACCTTACAGGCTGGGCCCATCAGAATGGCTTCAAAGACCTTCCCACCAAATTAGAATAAGTCATAGCACGAGCTCAAGGCCTCACCACATTCATCTGCAAACAGACCAAGCTAGGCCTGCTCAATTACCCATCGAGCTCCGCCTCCAGATCTATGGTTACATTCCAATCATGGATTGCACGGTAATGGCCAACGACTTGAAACCTATCAGGTGTGCGTACGAAGACAGGAATGCCTGATGTCCGTACGACCACAGGGGTGCTATCGTGCGTGGCTTAAGATCCTTTACGGAAAGCCACCCAACAAGTCTACTTACCGTCTGCAAGAAAATCCAATCCTACCCATTGACGTCCTTTGCGGAAAAAACTTGTTTCGGCTATTTGTGACAAGATGGGAAGGCCGTGCCGCCTTCGACTGGTTCTCCGCTGATTTTAAATACTTTTCCATTCCAAATCGACAGAAAATCAGACACTTGAAGTTAACGTTCGAGGGTAGTGGAATACGATTCCCATAAGTCGATCCTCAAAATTTCATGGCCTCGTATTCTTTAGAACCTGTAAACATCGAAGATCTTGGCAGTATCCATGGTTGAGGAGCGAGCTCGATTCAGGAGGCAACACAAAGAAGGAAATTCGATGAGTTTCTTGGCTGCTGGTCAAATCGCCGAAGACCTGATGATGCATTGACGGTATAGACATGGTACTTGGCTTGAGGTTCTCTTTCGCGAACTTCCTCCAAGCTACGTATTGACGCTGATTATTGATTTGACGCAGAAACACAGGGTCTGTTCAGAGGTGCTTGGGCGATCGGTATAGGCAGGCCAGATTTTGTGACTGTAACGGTGACGGTGCTACAAATGCGTGTGTTCTGCGACTGAGATCCATGTGCGTGGAGATTCTGCAAAACGTGTTAAGGTGATGGCACAGGAAATGAAAAGAAGAAGCCACGGAGGAAACTACAGAATCGTGAACTATCCGTGTCATCATTAGCTGATTGGCCAAAGATTGAGTGATCCTCATCGGACGAAGGAAGAGTGTTCCATTCGTCTTCGATTGCGCTCGATGTCGTGGGCGCAATGAGCGCACCATCAAAGTTGACATGCCACTCTCCTCAAGCATCGCCCTTCAACTTCTCCTCAATGTCTTCCAGATCTTCTGCTTCGGTGATTTCAATAATCTTGTTAACCTCAGCTGTATTCCTCATCAACTCTTTGGCGCCAGCATACAACATCCTCATCTCGGCGTTCGTAGTAACGGGAAGGTAGTAGAGCATTACGTATGGGACTGAAAGGCGCCCTGATGCCTATGAACAGTCAGTCTCTAGGTTTATTCCAAGCTCGTATCATCGTTTTCAGGCATTGGTAGATCGTTTTCAGACGTCGGTGGATCATATTCAGACGTCGATGGATCGTATTCAGACGTCGGCGTATCGTATGAGAGGGCATTGGTGGACGTACGAGTGTAAGAGGGTAGCTTAGCAGCACAAATCTTGGGGCATGGTCGGGTAGCTCGTCAGCTATGTCCTGGACCTTGGTGTATGTTTCGTCATCGGCTTGGGAGATGTCTAGTGTCTTCTTATCGATCTGATCTTGCTTGATGGCTCGTGGTCAGCTTTCGAGTCTTGTCTGGGTGCATGTGAGAGGGGTAGAGTAGGCCGCACATATTACGGCTTGAGGGTCCTTGGCTCGAGATCTTGTTCGGTTGTCAGTGGAGGTGGACCGAGGAGAATGGGAGGCCATACGTGCTGAGTCTGAATTTGCGCAACTTCTCCTTGGTTGGAGTGGAAATGTTGTACAGCCGAGATTCTGATGCCTTTTGAATTTACGTTAGTCGCCGGCTCACGGAGGCGCGGGTGATAATAACGGTGTCGCACCATAGTGATATTCGCTTCGCCGTCTGGACGATGTTTGTGATGATGGCTTGACGCGGCGGACAGACACAGGATTGGGAACTACTAGTGGTAGTGGAGGAGAGGGAACTCACATCGAGGGTCGAGGGGGGAGTTCGGGACCCTGGGGGGTGCAGGTCGGGACCCTGCCCAAGGCGATGTGAGCGTCACCAACCATCAATCAACAGCTACACCAGCATTACTGAAATGGCTCAGTAGACATACTCATACATGTTCCACAGGCTCAACCAAGTAGCTCGTCACATCCTCACTCGCCCTCTTCCAGCCTGCGCACACACCTCCGCCTTCCGTCCTTTGGCAAGAATGTCTGGAAACAAAAGCATGATACATACAGCCGCGTGCCTGATAATTGGCGACGAGGTGTTGGGCGGCAAAGTGAGCCCATGGCCCTCCTTCCACGCGTTCTCAAGATGTGACGACCGGTTGCAAGGCTTTCAATTGGACGAACGCTGATCTCCTCATCACTTCCAGACTGTCGACACCAATTCGGCCTATTTCGCCAAGTTCTGCTTCTCATTGGGCATTGCTCTGAAGCGCATTGAAGTCATTGCCGATGACGAAGGAGAGATCGTGGAGGCTGTGAGGAGGATGAGCAAGAATTATGATTTTGTGGTGACGAGTGGTGGTATTGGCCCGACGTGAGTATCACTTGGGCTAGCAGTGGTGTACTGAAGCTAATCGTCATGGGCAGTCACGATGATATAACGTATCAGAGTATAGCCAAAGCCTTTAGCCTCCCCCTGATCTTACACGAAGGAGCTTTTGCGCGAATGAAGAAGCTCTCCAAGCCTCACCCATCACAACCCAATTTTAATTGGGACGAGGACACGCCGGCACTCAAGGCAAAGAAACGTATGGTTGAGCTGCCGTTGGATGAGTCCAAGCCTGATGAAGAGCAAGTCCTGTTCTTATCTGAAGATTTATGGGTGCCATTGGCAGTTGTCAATGGCAATATCCACATCCTCCCAGGTGTCCCAAGACTGTTTGAGAAAATCATAGACTCGTACAGGTCTTCTCTACTCCCACGGCTAGTAGACCCGGAAGGAGGTGTATACAGAATCTTGATATCAACGCCCATGGCGGAGAGCGCCGTGGCACCCACGTTGACCGAGTTGGCGGCAGAGGTCGAGCCCAAAGGTGTGAAAGTCGGCAGTTACCCACGATGGGGCAAAGCTAGGAATACAGTGACGCTGGTGGGACGTGATCGGGCTTACATGGATAGTCTGGTATCGCGCGTGGAACAAGCAGTGAAGGGCAAGCGTGTGGAAAAGGAGGACGAACACGATCAGGATGGATCTGATAAGGATGCTTAGATTGGTTTTCGTTCGGGATGGATGTAAATGGGTTCCGACAGCTGGCTCAGAGGTATACATAGCAATCGAAGCCAAGCCATGGAAACGGCAGTTAATTCCGGCGGATTCGGACGTGCGATAGGAAGACCACGATTGGGGCCGCTCGCAAGGCTCAAACATAGTCCTTCCAATCTCAGCAAATATGCGGCCCACTCTATGGAGGCTAATTGTATGGAGGCTAATGATTGACCCTCATGTGGAAATGTCCGAATGATAATCAATGCATGGGACATGGGAGCAACTGTAGCGGCGTGAAGGTGTGGTGGAATCCAGCGGTCGTAGGTGTACAGTGAGAAGTAGGCAATGCGACCAGTCAGAAGCAGCCAAAATGATGTCCAGTGATGTCCAAGAGGAAGAAGCGACTTGGCTAATGGGCTTTGATCAATGGGTTTCTTGTGGATAAATTGCCAATTGCCAATTGCCAGTGGAGGGGTGTGCTCCCCTGCAAATGCGTGATTACTGGGCTTCTTTTTTCCTGCTAGTCCCCGGTGTTTGTTATTAGGCAATCTTTACAACGTGTGTTGCTGGGTAGATGGCTCCACTTGGGGCCTGGGAGCCTGGCAGCCTGGCAGCCTGGCTCGCCTGCGTACAATGTAATCTCGGCACGAAACGAGAGCTTCGCTTGGTGGATCCTGCACAGTAGTATACCTTACCACTCGTTTGGTACATGGAACACTGCGAAGAACGGTTGGAATCCTTCGATGGTTGGCTGTGTTTCTCGTGGCATCCTGTCCTGCACGTTGCTAACCGCGGGTTGGAATGGGAGCCATGACTAGCTTTTGGTATCGGACGGCCATGACTAGGTATTGGACGGCCATGACTAGGTATTGGACAGCCATGACTAGGTATTGGTTAACCATGACTAGGTATTGGTTGTACTGGCATCGCACATCCTGACGCGCCGAGTACTGGTACTGTCGGGTAGCTACTCGTACTAGTAGACATGCGTGGTAACTTACATGCATCTGGGGTTCTGGATGTGTGCTGACTTACTATAGTACTACCTTTGTAGTCAACTAATACTTCCTATAGTACTACCTTTGTAGTGAACCAATACCCAAGTGGAGGAGTGAAGACTGAAGCAAGGCCATACTGTTGCAGGCGCAGAGAAGGGGTTTGGGACAATGAAGATACTGCTGCAGGCGCAGAGAAGGGGTTCGGGACAATGAAGATGCTGTTGCAGGCGCAGAGAAGGGGTTCGGGACAAAGATACTGTTGCAGGCGCAGAGAAGGGGTTTGGGACAATGAAGATACTGCTATTAGCCCGGTGCAGGTGTTTCAATCAAGAATCCTGTCCAATGGAAGCCAGGCTGGAAGGATTATTGCTTCGTACATGCAGTGACACAGTGAGGTTGGCTGCTTGATAAGCGCTCTGGACGTCTAATGGAACCTATCTACTTCTACTAATTGACTAAGATCCATAGTAGTTCTACCTCGCTCCAGCTCCCTTCCTTGCTCCCGTCACTCCCTTCACTGCGACTCCCTTGCTCAACTCCCATCACCGCATCTCCCATCACCGCAACCCCCATCACTGCAACTCCCAATCATCAAGGCAAGCCTACACACTCAATTCAAAGTCATTGCTGTCTCTTCAACTCCACATCACATCTCCCGTGAACCGCCCCGTTACGCTACGCAATCCGAGCTTTCCCCCTAGTTTGGCCACAGCAGGGTCCCTCAACTGCTCCATACCTTCTACCTCAACATTACACCGCAAGTCTCCGTCGCAATATCACAATCCAGACAGTCGACCATACTCTATTGATACCCTCGATCCTCTACACACATCCTTCTCGTTACACACCTTCGCATCGTCGCGCATCGCTCTCCACATTCAGGAATGGCATCAAAGGTACACACCTGCCGCCGAGAACCAACCACCTGCATCTCCGATCGACACTAACACTCACAACAGTTCCTTCGCGAGTATAAGCTCGTCGTAGTCGGAGGCGGTGGAGTTGGTAAATCCTGCTTGACCATCCAACTCATCCAGAGCCACTTTGTCGATGAATATGATCCCACCATCGAAGGTCTGTCCAAACTTTCTATACACTTGACGCTTTTTGAATAGGGCCGCCGGCTACCTTCAACATTCTCCAACCTTAGCAAGGCCATCGAAGTCGATGATCTTGGAGCCAGGGTCTACAGTCTTCTAAGCTAAGACATACTGTTGCCACTACTTGATACTTCGGCGCTGTCCTTGCTGGTCAAGCATTTGCGGCTATGGTTGTGTAAAGTCTATTGCGCAATTACATTCAAAGTACTATCTGATGGATCAGATGTTGCCGTTAGCCATGTCTCATCCTCTCCGTCCCGCCACTAACCCAAACCTCACAGATTCGTACAGGAAACAATGCGTCATTGACGAAGAGGTCGCTCTACTCGATGTGCTCGACACCGCCGGCCAAGAAGAATACTCGGCGATGAGAGAACAATACATGCGCACGGGAGAAGGTTTCTTGCTAGTCTACTCCATCACGTCGAGGCAGTCCTTTGAGGAAATTCTCACCTTCCAACAACAAATCTTGCGCGTCAAGGACAAGGACTACTTTCCAATGATTATCGTTGGTAATAAGGCCGACTTGGAGGGTGAGCGTGAAGTCAGCACAGAGGGTATGTCATCCCTTCATTTTATACGGTCAGCAGCAATATCTTTTGCTGCTAATCTACTTAGCACCCACACTACCACCGGTCATAAACTAACCCGTCCTCAACAGAGGGTCAAAACCTCGCCAGACAATTCGGCTGCAAATTTATCGAAACATCCGCAAAGTCCCGCAAAAACGTCGACCAAGCCTTCTTCGACATCGTTCGTGAAATCAGACGTTACAACAAGGAAATGTCGAGCTACGGATCCGGAGCACCCACGAGCTCACCCGGAGGAAAACTGGAAATGGAAGGCGAGAGAGAGCCAAAGAGCTGTGGATGCTGCACTGTCATGTAGATGTGATTTGGACCGATAAAGACCGAAGAGAGGCAGACTCGTGCGGATGTTAATGCCCGCGGCTGGCATATCAACGCACGAACAGATGGAGATGGACACTGAAACTAGGCAAAACTTTGGTGAGCGGCTGTTGTTGAAAGGAGACTTGGGAATATATTTGGCGTGAAGTCTGGCATACTAAGCGAGCCTGTGCGATGATCTCACGCTTTACAGATGGTGAGAGAGAAGAGCTTTTGCACGTCTGGTGAACAAGTGTGGATACGAGCAATATCTTGGTAGAAGTGGATCTCATGAGCGATGTGTGCTTGCTTTTCTTGTTGTTGTTGTTGATGTTGTTGTTGTAGTTTCTTGAGATGGATTGCATTTGGCATGATATTTGCCGTTTGTTATGGCATACCGTTTGCAAGTATTCCCTTGAGAATTTCCGGACAAAACGTGGTGGATGGGTTCTTCTTCCTAATACCATATTTATTTTTAGTGTTTGGGAGCTATGGCACTTTTCCTGGGCGCACCTGTTTGTTGTATTTGGTGAGACAAGTGGGAGCTCCATCATATTACTAGTACTCCCCTGAGTCACGTATCGTATGGTGTTGGACTGGTTTTGATGCCTGCGTTTATCCCTGGAAAGTAATGATATTGGTGCGTGATAACGAAGTTCAGGTGGACTGGCTGTGGATATCTGTCGTTATTTTCGAGGATTGGGGGGATTAATTTTAGCTCTAGTAGGATCCTTGCGTAGATGCACAAAAGCACCTCGTCTCGTGGCTTATTCTGCTGGCACGGCTGGGAACCCTCTAACACAGTAGGATCTCTGCCGAGAACCCTCTACCACAGTAGAAACTCTCCCGGGGACCCTCTAGAAACTCTGCCGGGAGCCCTCTAGAAACTCTGCCGGGAGCCCTCTAGAAACTCTGCCGGGAGCCCTCTAGAAACTCTGCCGGGAGCCCTCTAGAAACTCTCCCGGGAACCCTCTACACAGTAGAATTTCTGGCGGGCCTGCTGTCAGATCCACTAATAACATGAGCGACGATAGTTAGTTCTAGTCCACCTTCCCGGACCCAAGGAACTGGGTCACAGTCAATAGAACAGACTACAGTGCCTACCTAGGTACGAGTAGTCGAGTAGTACTGTGTATACGAGCACAAATCTAACATCCAAAAAGGCATATCATCTGTCGTGTGGCCAGACACCACCGCCGCCCCTCCATCATCAGCAACGATTGGGCCCAAGGCAGCTTGCACCAATACCGATAATGGTTCAGTCAATCCCTAGCCCACTCCATTCTGGGTCACCAAGTCATAGGACATACTGAAATCGCTTTGCGGAACATCACGACGACGATGCTGGCTTTTGTTGCCGTGTGCTGCGTTCAGATTGGCCGAACAAAGAAATTCACAATGTGCACCGAGTATGCTTACACTTTGTCTTGTTCTTCACTTGTTCGAAAGAAGAGAAAGAAGCCACAACATCAAAGATATCCGCAAATCGGACGAATCGCACGAATCCCAACACTTCGATCAGACGCTTACAATGGAAGGCGATGCCTCCTTATTAAAACTCAACAGTCGACAAGATGGCGAGTGGTCTATCAACAAGTGGCAACTCGAAGCGATCAGGTGGGAAGACGACAACGACGACCCTGTACTTCAAAGAGCACTGGCAATGTCTATAGTTGAAGGAGATCCACAAGGCGAGGATTCCTCCGCCGCAGTTATTGCTGCACAGGCTTCGAGCAAAGAACAAAGTCCAATAAGAGAACCGTTTCAGGTGGCAGAAACACCAAGTTCAGCCAAATCCACTGAAAATATGAAGTACAAAATCCAACAGTGTCTCTACGATCTAATCAAGATGTTTCACACATCCAAATATAAAGCCACGGAAGCCACCAACGTCGAACCAATCGAGGCTCAAATTAACTCAGCCCTCCGCTGCTGCCACAACCTCGCTTTTTTAGTCCAAGAGCAGCTATTTTCCTCGCGCCGCCGTCCAAGGCGAGATTGTCGCCGTAAGACCTTCGAACAGTTGACTCGAGAGGTGTTAGGCACAGATAATTTCCTACCGGTTCCACTCATCCTGAAGGCGGTGATGGTGGTTGTGGCGGAAGAATTTGGGGTTACATGGCATGAGGGGAACGTTCTTGGAGGCAAAATTGATAGAATGAGGGAATGGAGGTTTCTGGAGAAGGGATCGGATTATGATGTGCCGAGTAAGGAAGGTGGTGGAAGGCGCCCATCAAGATATTGAGAATGAGATGAAAGTCAGACGTGAGGACAATCGATCAACAGAAGTCCGACAGACATTCAGTCATTGAGATCTGACGATCCTTGATCTTTGTCTCATTCGCATTTTCTTTACTTGGAAATGGCAGACTTTCCAAGCAAATCGAAGAAGCTACCTCCAGCACCACCTTGCCCACCTCTCTTGGCTTCTTTCTCTATCCAAGACCTCATATTCTGTTTGTTATTGATATCAGATGTTTTCGTCAGCTTAGTACTGAATTGGGGTTCGCTGCGGCTGAAAGCTAGGATAGTAGGTACAGCATTGATCTGTGGTGTGTCAATTCTGAGTCAATGCAAACCAAAGATGCTGGCCAGAAGGCTAGCCACGTACTCCGTATTGTATATCCAAGTTGTCGATGGTCGGCGCGTCCATTTCGACCTCGACATATCCGACTCCACCTTCGGCTTCGCCTACTCCTTCGTCTTCAATCAAAGACTTGACCATAACATCTTTGCCTTGGGATTGCCATGACATAGCCCAGTATGTTATGAGTGGGACATTGGAACTCGAGGAGAGTAGGAGTAGGGTAGAGAGTTCGTCTGGTCTGCGGATTGTAGTGTAGACGCGATTTTTCTGCAGATGAGGGTGGGAAGTTGAAAACAGTCGAGGCGTGCATAGGCGGACGGAGTGGCGGATCATAGGACGCATTTTGCAGTGGTTGTTTACATTGCTGAGCGAAGCTGGAGACGAAGAGAGGAGATGGGTGTGAGGGCCGTTGACGATGGGGGATACCCCGCTAACATGTAGTGGGTCAACGCATTTGGTGTAGATCAATTCAGGGGGTCAGGGCCAGGTTAGTTTGGTAGGTGCCCCAAGCTGGGTAGTACCCCCCAACCAGCCCCCGTGGGGTTATAGGTAAATTGCTCGCCGCAACAGGAAGCACGTCATTATTTTTCTGGCGCCAATTGCTTATCAACCACCTCACACCTAAGGTACCTTAAGAGCATAAAATAACACCGTGACGCCTCTCAGCCTCCTTCTACTACCTTCTACCTGCCAGAGGGACAATTACCAACTACAACAGTTCCATCAGATTCCAAGCCAACCGTTATCAAATCCAAAGTGAGATCCAAAGTGAGTAGTAAGCGATCCTCCACGTTCTTGGCGCATCCATACACAAACGAGCTTTCAATTACCAACGACAAGCACTGCCCAGCATTCTTTTGCCTCTATATAAACCTCACGCCTCATTTCTTCATGTCTGCTCCTTCAATATTCAGAAGAACACTACTCACCACTTCCAGGTCCAGACCATCAACAACCCTCAATAAACTCCACCAACCCATCATCACCCATCGATTCCTCACCATGTCTGAAGAAACAAAGAAGGGTGTACACAACCTCATGAACAAGGGAGAATGGGAATGTGCCCTCAACGAAAAGGGCTCTCTCGTCGTTCTCGATTGCTTCGCTACCTGGTGCGGACCTTGCAAGGCCATCGCACCGGAAGTCGTCAAGTGAGTGCATGTTCGTCCCACGCTTGCTCTAGACATACTAACCATCACGACAGGTTTTCCGACAAGTACACAAACGCTCGGTTCTACAAGCTCGATGTCGATGACGTTCCAGACGTAGCACAAGAGCTCGGTATCCGCGCCATGCCCACCTTTTTACTGTTCAAGGACGGAGAGAAGGTCGCCGAGGTCGTGGGGGCCAACCGTAAGGCTCTCGAAGCTGCCATTGAGAAAAATTACGACGACGACGTCGAGGCGTAGAGAGTGCATCTCATGACGGACGAAGGGATGACGCCGATTATGGATTATGGATATTGCGGATACTACCCGTCGGCTGTATAATCAGGGACACATAGAGGAAACAATCAATGGCATCCAAAATCATACCACAACGACAGCCTATGCATGCTGTTGAGTCCAGACACATGATGTGGTGTCCGGACAATATCAATCTAGGTTTTTTTTTGGTGAAGTTATTGAAATTAGCCCTGACTTGGTTGAGAGTTGCACCAAAGCTAGCATGTTCAATTGCTGTTGAGAAGTGACTGACACACGCTACATAAGTATCGGTTTCCAACTAACTAGTCGATGCCAATAACAAACTGTTTGGCGACAGTTTTCCACTTTGGGCATCGCGATCGCAATTGCCATCGCCACGTGACGTCTAAAAATTGCATGATGTTTTGAAGTTGGCGCCTTGTTTACTTTTCGACTTTCTGCGCCGGCAACCTTCAAAACCATAACATTGCGCCCAGCACTCAACACCTATCGCAACGTATCAAGTCCTCTTGCTACTTAAACTCTTAAATTCTCGATATGGACTTCAACGGGCGTATGAGCATGGCGCGAATATCGCAACCCCAAACGGGGCGCAAACAGCAGCAAGAACCAGATGATGCATTCATGATGGTACGCCTTCCTCTTCCCTAGAGCCTCTTCTTTAACATCGAGATTGCTAACACCAATATCTTCTACAGCCAGACCAAGAAATCGCAACATGCATCACAGAAATCGGCATACACTGTACCCTTGAAGACCTCCGTAAGCCAAATCCACAACATGTCCAGAAGATGTTCGAATTCCTCGTGTTCATAACCATGAACATGACCAGGGATATTGTTAGTCCTGCTATGAGGGCTGCTGCCGAGGAGTTGGCAGGGCCAGAAGCGGAGAGATTGTACACTGCTGACACGAGGGATTTGATGGGATTCTTTACTACGCTGAGGCGGTTGTTGGTCGTGGTATGTTAAGACAGCCCACGACTCTGCAATCTGGGTGACAAGACTAGAGCTAAATTAAGACAGTGTGGCATCGACGATCTGACCTTCTCGGATTTATATCGCCCTACCTACGGCAGAATAGTTAAGATCCTTTCCTATGTTATCAACTTCATCCGTTTCCGCGAATCGCACACCGCCACAATGGACAAACACTTGAACGAAGCCGAGCGCACGAAAATGAGGGTACAACAGCTATACGCAGACAAAGAGAATCTTGAGGCGCAGCTATCGCGCATGCAAAGGGAAAGCGCAGCAGTCGAAAAGGCCAATAAAGTCAAAGAAGAACAATTCCCCGAACTGAAGGCCAAGCTTCGAACTCTGGACAGCGCGAAAGATAGACTTCAAGCCGAACTGAAGAAGAATGAGAGTGATCTTGAACGTCTGAAGACTACGTACGAGCAACGCGCGACGGCATTGGATGAACTACGTGATGAAGCTGCGAGGCTGAAACCGTATACTCTTCAGAAACCGGAGACATTGGAAACGAATATGAGGGAATTGAACATGACACTTTCGACCGAGAAGTCGCAAATCGAACTCCTTGAACGTAGGACAAGGGCCTTACAAACCTCCTTTGACGCATTCAACACCGTCTCCATCGATGTCCAATCCCTAAGCCGCCTCCTCACGGACCTCTCGTCCGATCTACAAAAAGAAGAAGATGAACAGTCCAAAGCTGCGAGACATAGAGACGCTCTTTCGGAACGAGTATCCAGTGTAGAAGATGTGGAACGTCAAGAAAGAATGATGCAGAAACAACTCGACGGCATCAGTTCTCGGACCGAGAAACTGCGAAGAGGTGCTGAAGAGAAGAGTGAAGGCGCGAGAGTGAAGATGGAAGAATTACAAGGCATGCATAGTGTTCTTGCTAGGGAGAGATCAGAGAAGAGTAGGGAGGTAGAGAGGAGGAGAGTCAGGATTGAGCAGGTTGAGAAGAAGGTATGTTGATTCCCCTACCCGGATGTGCTGAATGTTGAGAGAAGATGTTTGCTGACGTAACTTCTCTTTTGTGTTAGATGGCCGATCTTAAAGAACAAATTGAACTTGAAGTTCAAGCTGCCAGGGAAGAATATGTCAAGATGGAGAGTCATATTCGGCTTTATATCAATGAGATGGAGCAGGGTCTTTCTGGTATCTAACCATCGGATTTGGCAAGAGGGTACAGGAGTTCAGGTAGTATTGGAGGTCACGATAGGGAAGGAATGATACCACGACGTTTGTCTTTTAAACATTTTTGTTGGGAATGAAGTTATTGATCATGTTGGCATTGCTCGAGCTGATAGTGCAGAGAATTGGGCTCCTTGATGTCTTGTTGCTGTGGGCTGCAGCGCAACTGACTTTTGCTTGTTCAAATTGGGAAGTATCAACGACTATATGTATTGATTTCTTGACCTGCTGCCTCATTCAGGAAACTTCACTTTTACCCTCAAATGATCGCATGTTAACCATAGAGATTCACCCCGTCCATCCAGCCCAAATGGTCTTACCTGACTGCACACCCGAACCAAGGCTCTCTTCTTCGCACTCTCAATCTTATAGGCAAATCGTCCCACATACTCCGACTGTGCCCAAAGAAGCCGCTCACACCTCACCTGCGGGAATGGGTTAATCAGAACGTTCATGTGTAAGGAATGTGACGTTGGCTGTAGTCTATTCCACATCAGCCGCATTTCCCCTTGCACGCTATCAGTCTTGCTCTTGCAGACTTTGAGAGACCACTTTCAGCTCAACATGTTACTTTGTCCAGCTGTTTCAAAGCAGCAATGTTCCCGTTATAGATCGACTATTAACTTGCTCTTTTGAGAGGATGGAGAGCCGCGTCTAAGAAATTGTAGACAGTATCAGCTTCCTGGTTCATTCTAGCATTCAAAGGATATCAGACACTTTTGACCTTGTACTTCTTGGTAGTTGGTGTTTCAGAAGTTCGATGAAACAGAGATTTCGCTCCGACTAGCAGCCTTAGCGATAGTCCTTGTCGGCACGCAATAGGCGTCGTGGATGTTGGTCTTTAGCATGGTGTTACAAGGCAAGAGGAACATTTTCGGATGGGTCTTTCTATTCAAACAGCAGGCCTAGTGTGACAGCCTCATGTAATGCACGAACGCCATATGATATCATAGCATCTTCAAATCCAAACACCTATCAATACTCGTAGCTCACCAATCCCGCGCCCTTTGTACCCAGTCAGATGGTCCTCCTATGGGTAGGTACTCTCCATCCACCATCATAGTCGCCAGGTTGAAGGGGCCGTGATTTCTAACGTTCGAAAAGTCAACGCTGATCGATTCTCCGAACTGCAGTACAGTAGGATCATGTAGGCTGGCCGGCGCGGGAGCATCATGTGGAGGACTGTCTTCGCCATGTCAGCTCGAAGTCTGAGAAGAACTATGAACGACTCCGGCGATGCCAGAAATAAGGCTGCCCCTGTTTCGCCCCCAATGTCAAAATTGACGATGTGATCAGGTTATCATGGCATCGTTGTCCCCATTACCGTTCATAGGTTCATCATCACTGTCACCCTCAGTGTCGCCATCAAGACCAAGTCTCATATTATGGGGGATCTCTTTCTTTGTGCGCCTAGCTTGGTTCTCACTCCAAGCCCTCGCACGGATCCACTCCTTAATTTTGGCTTCTACACTTGTTCCCTGCCGAGCAAGTATGGCTTGGTTGACTCGATCCGCCACCTCCATCCTTAGATCAGGCTTTAGAAGCTCTGCATCCTGCGGATTTGAAGGGTCTGGGGTGAATACGAGCAAAGCCATTGTCCTTTCCAGATCATGGAGAAACTCTTTCGATGTACTAGCACGCGGCGCGAGCTGTTGTGTTGCGAATTTGAGGGCAGGCTCGATGCCGGCAGAGGAAGAAGAATTCCGTATAAGCTCGACCAGCTGCAGGCGGAGCAGGGCGAAGTGAAGGTGGGAGTCACTATCAAGGATCTTCGAGAGGTTAGCCGATGTGTGAGACGTTGCGAATTAATAAAGAGGATTGATGTCTTTGCTCATACTGAGGACTGAAGTGTGTAGTTATTTTTCATCAATATCCCGAAGGCTATGAGTGGTGCATGAGGAACTGGTATAATCATCGCAAAGAGGAGATACAGGTAGGTGGAGGGGAGTGGGTAGAACGTACATTAGGGTTCAGCTCGTTGATTTGCTCGATAGCCGTTTGTATGTCGCCAGAATGGACAGCGTTGCGTATCGCGACTCGTGCACGGATCGACTCCTCCTCGGGTTTCTGCTTGATGTTTGCTTCCATGGCAAATTTACGGGCCGAGTCTGGGTACCCCTCTTTGATGAGGTAGTCCATGATGACAGTGTTGATGTCGCTGTGAGGAAGAAGTCTCAGTAAATCGACCATGGTGAGACAATGTGGGTTGGCAGAAGCGGGTGGTTGAGGAATATCAGAGGGACAAGTATTTAGTTTCTACACGAAATTTTCGGAGAGATTCCCACTTGGTGTTTGTTCTCATCATATGAAGGTGCGAGGGAAGAGCAATGCAGATGGCAAGAGCATGGCGGCTGGATCAAGTGCAAGCCCGTTGTCACAGTCCAATTGCCGCGTCATGCCCTTTACCATTGCTAGTATATATGCTAACAGGAAGACGACTTACGTCTTGGATGGCTTCATGTCTTCAAGGCGTCGCTCAAAGGCGTGTCTCCTGATAGGCGTCGCGGCCGAGACTGTTGAAGAGCTCTGGCTAGCTGTGAGCTTGAGCCGCGGAGTTGAAGGCTTGTTTGCGCACCATATTGACAAGCTGTCTCACCTCCCCCCCTCCATGGGCCAAAGCATCACCCTGGGTCAGAGCAGCGGGTTCAAAGAGGAAGAAAAGGCAGGTGATTGATAGAATTAAGGCGTAGGAGCAGGTGGTCTATACGAAGGATGTGTGTGGTGTAAGGTTAACGAACACGTCGTCAAGAGATTGAGGTTTTCTTCATTCATTCTTCGGGCGGGCGGCTGATCTGACCGAGAGACGCGCGGATCTGTTCCCGGTTATTATCCCTGAGAGCCGGAGGTATCTTACTAGTACCTAGGGAGTCTAGCTCTGCTTAGTCACAGCTCTAGTGAGTTTAGCCCGGGGTGCCAGGGCCCAGGGGCCACAGAATAGCCGCACCCACGGTGAAAGTCCTGAATACCATGTATTACTAGAATAGGCTTGGTCGGTATATGGGCGTTGCGCTAGCTGTTTCCGGACTGCGTTACATTCCGTTCCATATCGAACCGCCCTCAAAAGACTCGAAACTCGACCTTTTCTTTTTCACCATCACCATACATTGTTATGGGATGTCTACATCTATGCCTCCGACAACCCAGCGGTCGCGGAAAGACAACGTTGCGCAGAAGGCCAATTATTCACCTCCATGGGCGAACACGAGCATAATAGGAGTAGCTGGAAGTTCGGGGTCCGGGAAGACGTCGCTTGCACTGGCAATTGTGGCGAGCCTGAACCTGCCATGGGTTGTGATTCTATCCATGGTATGAATGCAATTGACAGACAGAGGATGGCCACTGGAACTAACACACATGACCAGGACTCGTTCTATAAACCACTAAGTCCTGAGCAATCACGAGCAGCGTTCAGAAACGAATTCGATTTTGATGCCCCCACTGCCATCGATTTTGACGTCTTGGTTGACAAATTACGGGACATCAAAGCTGGGTACATGATTTCGCGCCTTCAAACCCCCGGTGAAAGCTCACGGCTCCTAGCAAGCGCACCGAAGTCCCAATATATTCCTTCTCAAAACACGCAAGAGAGGAGGAAACGAGCGTGATCTATTCTCCACATGTCCTCATCCTCGAAGGTATTTTTGCCCTCCATGATCCTCGAATTTTGGAACTTCTAGATCTTAAGGTCAGTCTATTGCTGCTGCATAAATGAAGTCATCTCTTAGCAGTGGTGGGAAAAGTCCTTCATCTTTGTTCAGGAAGGCTGGGAGATTTGATTCTACACGATTCGGGCTCCAAAAAGCACCGATTTGGAGTATACCAGAAAATTCCGATTCCATCCTCGGCTCCAAATCGTTCCTAATCGTCTTCCGTCGAGCTCAAATGCTGAACATCTTTCCACCAGGTATTCGCCGAAGCAGATGCAGACCTTTGTCTCTCTCGAAGATGTAAGAACCCCGTCATTTCTCAATTCTTCCCAACTAAACTATCGCACAGTACTAAGAGATATGAAATATCGCGGCCGTGACATAGAAGGCTGTATAAAACAATGGTTCACATTCGTGAAACCAAACTTCCTCCGCTACGTCCAACCCCAACGCGAAGTGTCCGATATCATCGTCCCACGCGGCATCGAAAATAAAGTCGCAATCTCAATGGTCAGCGACAGCATCAAGAAAACCCTTCACGACAAATCAACACAACATCAGCTTGAACTTGCCCGTTTGGGATTGTTGGCTGAGACTTCGATGATGGAAGGGGAGGCTAAGGCTTTAATTAAACAAACACCACAGATTATGGGAATGAACACTCTGCTTATGGATCCTACTACGGATAGAGAAGATTTCATATTTTACTTTGATCGCGTCGCTAGTTTACTCGTCGAGAGAGCAACAGAACATTCAACCTTCGAGGCAACACAAATCCTCACACCACAAAGAAACCGATATATGGGTCTCTCCCCTACCGGCTCTATCTCAGCAATCGTCATTCTTCGTGGTGGTTCGGCTTTAGAAACCGGCCTGAAGAGAGTCATACCCGATTGTCGAACCGGCCGAATCTTGATCCAAACTACCATCAATACAACGGAGCCGGAGTTGCACTATTTGAAGTTGCCGCCTAAATTGCAGGAAGAATCTTTGGTGTTACTCTTGGATGCGCAGATGAGTTCCGGAGGTGCCGCATTGATGGCTGTGAAGGTTCTGGTCGACCATGGTGTTCGTGAAGACAAAATTGTATTCGTTAGTTAT
Source organism: Venturia nashicola (assembly GCA_004522665.1). Lineage (NCBI taxonomy): Eukaryota > Fungi > Ascomycota > Dothideomycetes > Venturiales > Venturiaceae > Venturia > Venturia nashicola. The sequence continues at coordinate 1,858,700 of SNSD01000003.1, read as the reverse complement.
CTTGCTGGCAAGAAGGGGCTAGGAAGATTGATGAGCGTATTTTCGGGCATTAGGGTTGTTGTGGGCAGAATCGTCGACGATGAGGAAGAGAGATGGGTTGAAGCCAAATATTTGGGATGTTGAATTTTAAATCGAGCTGCCTCATGGCTGGAGGTTAGCTTTCTAACCAGTAGTAGGGGCCGATATCACACCAGCCTGAACAAATCCACAGGACGCTTTGAGGCTGACTGTAACGGGAAATCCCCAAAGTCTGCTAATCATGATTTTCGAATCCATTGTTGGTTGCACCACGCAAACATTGGTTACCTGCAGGTAATTCTTCTCCATGTTCACTTTGCAAATTCTACATTCTACAACATTTCCAAACGTCTTCACTGCTTTATGAAGATACCGGCTGTAACAGCGATAGCTTTCACTCCACTCAGCGACCCTGTTGAGCCCAACGAGCCCAAAGCATCAATGGCTTCCAGCGAGGATCAACCTCTCAGCATTGACAACATGTCATTGAGTCATCAATCTGACACATACCACGTTCCGTCATTCGATATAGACTGTGCCGACTCGGCAAAAGGATGATTGCGCTCTTTCCTTCAATCCCGCTTGATCTGCGATATAGGTTTGACAAGAAAGGCGCCACTATAGCCGGCGATAACACTGGTGAGGTTATGGAGAGTGGCAAAGTGTAGTTGGGAGATGTCTACAGGCCACTCCCTTGCACTGGTTGTGGTGGAACTGTTGGACATTTTATCGATCGGGCGCTTTGGCGGTTCTATTAGAATCTCTGGTGCGTCAAGTCATCCATCAAAATAGACAGGTATCGGTTCGCTATTGTGACGGCGAAATTTTCTCGAGGTCTTCTTAACGTGATTGAGCTCGCTTCATTCCCAAACCAGTGCTGCGATCTATCAGTGGGACTATTAACACGGGCAACTGGGCAGCTTGGTTCTCGCCCTTCCTTTCGCAATTCAACCACTGCGCAACAACTGAATAATTTTTAAAAAGCTAGAAGTAGTAGAGAAGAACGCTCTTATTATTGTAAATCTTTTTTAAGAATTTATTTCAGTCGTTGTGGTGCTTGGAAAGCGACTTTAATCGCAATTTTAGGGTGCCCAATTGACCGCAATAATGGTGCTCCTGATAGTACGATATCTTTTATGGTGGGATTTACATTCCAGGCTGGCCGAATTTCCTCGCTGCGTACACAAAACGGCGGAAACGATTAACCATCTACTTGCTCATCGCCTGAGCTAAAAAAAATATTCATACCTCGATGGAACCCCGGAGATCTCATATCTAATGACCATGTCCATCATCCTCACCTCTCTGCTCAGGGTCCAACTTGATCAAGGTATCGATACGCATGATAGCCACGCACGCCTCAACCGCAGACTTCAATTGCTTGACTTTGGACATGCTTGGTTCCAAGACACCCATTTTTAGCTCATCAACAACACGTCCCTTCATCAAATCTAGGCCGTAGTTCTTGTAGTTTTTCTTTTTGGCAAGTTCTTTTGGCTCTGTGCCAGCAACATCTGCGCGTTGGGAAAGTGCATGACGGGAGCGGAGTTGTGCGACGAGTTCGGAGGCGTCGAGAGCAGCATTAATGGCGAGAGTTTTAGGTACGACGAGAAGGGACTGAGCGAAGGCTGCGATTGCTAGCTGTTCGCGGGAGCCCTGCAGTTTGCATTAGTTGAGTGAGGTGGTTCAGAATTTGAGTACAAGGAGCAATGTTGAGTCATGACACCAAAAAGGCAGAACTTCTGACCATCTCATACTTGAAATTGTCAGGGGTCTTGTAGCCTTGGTCTTATGCTCAAGCATTGCCTGTCATGACAGGAAATGTATGGATGGGTAAAACATACGACACTGGTTGCCCATTCTTCGAGGTAGATGTGTAGAGCCGTCTCAACAGCACCACCGCCTGGTACTATCCTGCCACTCTCCAATGTGCGCTTGACTGCCGAAAGTGAGTCGTGAACTGATCGTTCCATCTCGTCGAGTGAGTAATCGTTGGCACCACGAAGAATAATGGATGCCGAGGAGTGGACCTTTGTGCCTTTAACCAAGATACACTCGTCGTCCGAGATCTTTTCTTGAATCACCTCTTCTGCCTGTCCCAGACTAGCCGCCTCGAATTTTTCGTCACCGTTGAGATCGGACAGCGTGCTGACGAGGGTCGCACCTGTAGCTTTGGCTATACGTCTGAGATCCTCCTTTTTACATCTTCGAACACCCATGGCGCCCCTCTCGATCAGCATCTTCATGCACAGCTCGTCTATACCCTTGGTTGTTAAGATGACGTTGGCCCCAGCGTTCAGTATCAAATCCACTCTCTCCATTACAAGTGTAGACTCTCTCTCCCTGATCTTCTCGAGTTGTGCCGGGTCGTCGATGGTGATGTGTACACCTAATTTCATGCGCTCTTTCTGCAAATTCATATCCAAACAAGCGATTTTCGCATTTGCAATCCTCGTCTTCATCATTTGACTGGCAACAGTGCAGTTCAATGCGTAACCCTTGATCAACATGCTTTCCTTTGCTGATTGTCCATGTGCCTTGAGAATATTAACCGCCTTGACCGGGTATTTCGTCTCGTTCCTGAGGTTCGTAGATTTGACGGCCAGCATAGCATCCACAACCATATTCGAGAAAAATTCCGAGTCACCACCAATAATCTTTGACGACATGGAGGTCTTTGCGATGTTGATTAACGAGTCCCGTCCCAGTTGCTCGACCTTTGTGCTGATATTCTCGTTCATGTATCGTACTGCTTCTCTCAGTGCCAGGCGGTAGCCGGTAATGATTGTAGTGGGGTGGATGCGATTTTTCATGAGCTCATTCGCACGGCGGAGGAGCTCAGCTGCTATCAGGACGACAGAAGTGGTTCCATCTCCTACTTCTTTGTCCTGTTGCTGTGCGAGGTCGACTAATATTTTGCCTGCGGGGTGCTCAATGTCCAGTAAGGAGAGGATGGTCGCGCCGTCGTTCGTGACTGTCACATCGCCTATGTCGTCGACCATCATCTTGTCGAGTCCGGAGGGGCCGAAGGAGGATTTGACGACATTTGCGATAGCTCTGGCGAGTAAATTAGCGGCTGTCCCATGCTCGGTGGAGTAATTCTGTATCCTACTGCGTCGCCAAAACATTCTGATCGCGGATATCTTGACCTGAGATCTTCTGGCCGCCGAGGAAAAGAGTTCCAGCATTTCTCGGCTGTTCGAATAGTGCAGACATGGCTGTTGACGCGTGTGGTGTTTGTCAGGCGCGTAACTGTTGATATCGAGATCAATTGAAGGTGCTCCGTCTGCAATAGTACCAGCACGTGACCCCTCTGGATTTGGATATTTTTTGCGCTTGGGCCAGCGACCATGACCTTCTTCAACCCACCACCGAGTTCCGTTTGGACTTTGGGTCACGGGCAACATCTTCCACCAACCATTCATATCAATGAGGTTCTGGCAACTTGACCCCTTGAATGCCGGGAATTGCTCTTGCATGTTCTATGTGTTATCTCGAGGTTGAGAAAAAGAAGAGCATCTTGATTGGAATGGTTGGAAGCTTCTCTCACACATACTGCTGTCGAGAGGTCCATGGAACAGTCGGGGCTTATTCTGCTAGGAATGACAGAGGCTTGATCTTGATTCAATGGTATTCGATAGCTTTGATGGCAATGTTGAAAACAAATGGCGCCAGGCATTCATTCTTCCATACCTGATTGATCATGCTATGCCATCTTTTGCACTGATTTAATATACTGGTTTTCCCCTGCCATTCTAGGTCGAAGCTGAAGCTCGCCAGTGACTTCAGTTATCGATATTATCCATCAGGAGCCTCGATGTTATCCATCAGGAACCTCGATGTTTATATCCACATGGAGGGGTTGAGTCAGGTCCACTTCGCCAGTCAATTTCCCCCACCAAACAGTCACAAATACACCACGACAACAACAACCATGGCCGACACCACAGAAGCCTCAGCCGCTGCCGCCGTTCCTACTAGGGAGAAGAAGGACAAGAAGGACAAGAAGGAGAAAAAGGACAAGCCCGCACAGAAACCCAAGGAGAAGAAAGCTGCCGCAGCTCCAGTTGATACGAAAGGAATTACAGTCAAAAAAGTGGACGATCTCTCTGCCTGGTACCAACAGATGATCGCGAAGGGCGAATTCATATCCTACTATGACATTTCGGGCTGCTACATCCTCGAGCCGTCCAGTATGCACATTTGGGAGACCATCAAGTCGTTCTTCACCACCAAAATCGAGACTTTGGGCGTCGAGCCCTGCTATTACCCAGTGTTCATCAGCAAGGCCAATTTGGAGAAAGAGAAGGCACACATTGAGGGATTCGCGGCTGAAGTGGCTTGGGTAACGCATGGAGGCAAAAGCAAGCTCGAGGAGCCTATTGCTGTGCGCCCAACCTCTGAAACGGCCATGTATAAGGACTTCTCCGACAAGATCCAGAGTCATCGTGATCTTCCGCTCAAGCGCAATCAGTGGAACAATGTCGTCCGCTGGGAGTTCAAGAACCCAATGCCTTTCCTCCGCACCCGCGAGTTCCTCTGGCAAGAAGGCCATACTGCACATCTCACAGAGAAGGAGGCAAGCACAGAGGTTCTGCAGATTCTGGACTACTACACTGCCGTCTACGAGGAATTGCTCGCTTGTCCCGTCGTCAAGGGCCGAAAGACGAAGAATGAGCAATTCCCAGGCGCGGAATATACCACCACTATCGAGGGCTTCATCGCTTCTACCGGACGAGGTATTCAAGCTGCAACCAGTCATTGCTTAGGACAGCATTTCGCCAAAATGTACAACATTACAGTGGAAGACCCTGCCCCAAGGAAAGAGGGTGAGGTGGCAGAGAAGCTCCACGTTTGGCAAAACTCTTGGGGTCTCACGACCCGCAGCATTGGCGTCATGATGCTCACCCACGGTGACGACAAGGGCGCCGTCATCCCCCCTCGCGTTGCCAGAATCCAGGCTATCGTCATCCCCGTAGGTATCACGGCTAAAACTACACCAGAAGACAAGGAGAAACTGCTAGATGAAGTCTACAATATCGTATCTACATTGAAGAAAGTAGGCGTGAGGGTTGACAAGGACGCGAGAGACTACTATGGTGCTGGCTGGAAGTTTGCAAATTGGGAGTTGAAGGGCGTTCCTCTGCGAATTGAACTAGGTCCCAAAGATCTGGCCAATGGCGTCGTCATGACTGCCCGACGCGACACAAACGACAAGGTTGCGATCCCAATCGTAGATCTCTCGACCGGTATCCCAAATCTCCTCGAAACGATACAAGACGACATGTTAGCAAGAGCACGGAAAGAGTACGATGATCACCGTGTTGTTGTCAAAAAGTGGGAGGAAATTGTTCCAGTCATCAACAAGAAGAACGTGGTCCTGATTCCACACTGTGAGGACGGTGACTGCGCCGATGCTGTCAAAGATGAGACGGCTAAGCAGGGAGAGACGGACGGACAGCCGGAGGATGAGAAGGCTCCTTCTATGGGTGCGAAGGCGTTGTGCATCCCCTTCGATCAAAATCATGGCGAGCTTCCGGAGTTGTGTCTGCGTCCAAGTTGTGGCAAAAAGGCGTCAAAATGGATTCAGTTTGGGCGTTCTTATTGAGGTTATTCTCGACGGCTTTTGATTCTTTTGTATTGATGGAGAGATGCCTGGCAGTCCAGCATGGAGTTGGCGGTAGCAAGGGTGTGTCAACGATTGTATGGGGGAAGGAGTGTGTAGCTTGAAGAATTAGCGTATTACGGTCACCAATTCCACAGTCCATGTAACGAGAACGAAGACGGCGAATGCAGCTGTCGGGAACAATCCAAGCATGCGACGTTAGAGACAGAAAAGAAGAATGTTATCGTGATGGAGGAAGTCGAGATGTCGATGAAACCTGTGCCTAAGGAATGACTGCGTAAAGCAACACCAACATGGATTGTCAATACTCGTCTTTCAGCCTGGTCACACCTCGCACCGAGCCTCGCGCCGAGCCTCTGGATGCGCTTCTACGGCGCTCATGCCGTCGGTGATGATGTTGTCAACATCGTCGCAGATTAACCCGGGGCGATACGAGCCCCGCTCTGAATTTTTCCGTCTATCCGTATTTCGAATTGCGAATTCCCCGGAAGCGATGAACGACTCTTCTCCACGAGGAATGAGGAGAGTTTGATCATGTTTTGCTTACTCAGTTCCTTGATTCTTCTTTTGGTGGGACATGTTGCGAGTCACCCCGGTGCTCGTCACAAGATCAAGGAACAGAAGCTTTGTACCGTCATACCTCTAGGAGCGCCAAAAAACGATGTGCCGCAAATTCTCAAAGCTTTCGAGGAATGCAACAATGGCGGCAGAGTGATTTTCCCTCCAGGACAGACGTATCGAATCGCTGAGAAAGTCAAAGTCAATATCCAAAATGTTGAGATTGATTGGTCTGGCATTTGGTTGGTGAGATACACTCAAAGAGGAACTGATCGATCCAGCTAACCCTAGCAGATGACGCCCGATCTCGCCTACTGGAGAACCAATTCCTTCCCTGTAGCATTTCAAAACCATGCTGCAGGCATCGTCTTCAGTGGCTCAGACATCACCATTAACGCTCACGGCATTGGGGGTGTCCATGGAAACGGAGAAGCTTGGTACAACGACGAGCAAGCAGTAACGAGACCTGGTCGACCCATGCCCTTCGTCCTTTGGAATGTCTCAAACGTTGCTGTTCACGGGTTCAGCGTGTGGCAACCACCACTCTGGGGCTTCAATATCATGACCGGCTCAAATATCGAGGTTACCAATCTTTACGTCAACGCGACTGCTCGGAAGGCGCCTTGGGGGAAGAATTGGGTTCAGAACACAGATGGATTCGATACCATGGATGTCAATAATTGCACTCTTTCCGGTTTGACCTACCAAGGCGGCGACGACTGCATCGCCATCAAATCCCGCAGCTACAACATCGCCGTCTCGAACGTCACCTGTCGTGGCGGAAACGGTATTGCCATTGGGAGTCTAGGACAGTATGGAGATGACTCTTCGGTCGTCAATGTAACGGTGCGAGACGTGAGGATCAAAAGATACAATGAAGACATGCACAACTCGGCCTACATCAAGACCTGGATCGGAGTTCCTCTGCCACAAAAAGGCTACGAGTCTGCCGGACTGCCTCGAGGAGGTGGAACTGGAATCGTTCGGAATATCACTTTCTCTAATTTCGAGGTCGAGGGGGCAGATTCAGGGCCATCGATTACGCAAAACAGTGGGAATTCCAATGGCTCAGCTAAGGGGACTTCGAAAATGGAGATTTCACAGATCGTGTTCGAGAAGTTTCGTGGATATCTGGGTGATGCGACGATGAAGAAGGGAGTGGTTGGTAGTGTCGGGTGTTCCAAAGTAAAGCCTTGTCATGACATCGCTTTCAAGGACATCAAGCTTAGACTCGGGAAGAGTGCGACTGATTATACGACTGATGGTAGTTGTGGGTATATTGCGAAAGGCGGCGTGAAAGGGTTGAGTGGTGGTGGGTGCGAGTAGGCAAGTGATGCAGATATAAATCCAGACGCGTTGCCTTGCTTGTCAATTGGTGTTGAAGGAGGTGTGGTGAGGATTCGGGCACTATTCTTGCAGGCCTCAGTACAGAAGGCGCCAATAAATACCCGGCCCACGTCCGATAACGCTTGACTCCCAGAAATTAAGGAGAAATCTCTTGGAGACAGGCAGAGATTCACAGGGTGATTCCCACCTATCACCTGATGTCGGATTAGCCGGCCGGCGTGGCGGTGACATGTCCGAAGTACGGGCGCTCCATGTGGTTAGACTCGGAGGACACCTCGAGACCTCAACCCTCCACGAAATCCATGTCTTCATGATCAACACCTATGCTCAGCACCATCGCAACTTCATCCGACGACCATCAAATAAGAAATCCACCATCATCGAGTTCGGCTCCTGCGAACCCTCACGTTTCTTCTGCTGCTGCTGGTCCGGCTGCAAGTTATGGTATTGGTGCTAGTGGAAAGCCAAGTGCAGGCAAGGCGATGATGGATAGACTGGCTCGATTGGGTTTGGCCGACACAGATCAGTAACTGACATCGAGCCTCCTACTTACACCACTCGAGCCAACTGCGTAAATACCACGATAGACTGTAAAGTCACCATGGCCGTCCATCTCTCAACAGCCGACCCAGACCATGCCATCCATCTCCTGAAACAACAGAACGAAAAACTACGCAACAAAGCCAAAGAAAAAAATGCCAGAATCAAGGCCCTTGAAGACTACTGTACAATCGTAACAACTGAGCTCGCAAAGTTCAATGCTCCATTCAACAAAGAAATTCCAGGAATGCATGGCAAGCTAATCGGTGGCGAAGCTTCGAAGCCCGAACCACCAACCATCCATTGACGTCGTCACTCCAGGCCCAGGACACTCTAAGGTAACCACCCTGACAGGTCATCTATTGGGTTGGAACAAGTGGGCGGAGTGGAGTTGATTGGAAATTTCTCATTGGCTCTCTGTCGCCCAAATGGTAGTTAGTGAATCTTCATGGTATTTGAATATTGTTCCAATTGATGTTGCCGTGGGTGGAAGTGGTCTTACTACAAGTAACACGGATGGGAAGATCACACCGTACAGGACGCATCGTTGAGTTCTGCACCATACTTTATTGGGTATAGCGCCTGGATTGGTAAGCAAGAGATGATACGGAGTATCCTGGAAAAGAATTGCTGCCACCATCATAAGGAATACCATATCACTTTACGGAGTACCATAGCACTATCTCGACCAACTCCACCATCATTATCCCACCGGAAACCTCAAGTCCTTGCCTACCAAAAAGGCCAAAACCAGCTCTTTTTCTTTGGCGCTGGCGCCGTATCCTCAACACTCACCTGTCCACTTTCCACCCTGACAATCGCCTCTTCGTCTCCGTCCTCTGATCGAGCTTCTTGGTTCACGACTTCCCATCCCTCAGCCTTATCGACGGCATCTATCCCGAAACTCATTTGTCCACGGCTCTCAACCTTCTTTGAAAAATCATCATCAAGATCGGTAGGAAATAGTATGCCTCCCATAACAGTCGGAGACTTTTCAATCGCCGGTCCCGCCTCAACCACAACACCGTCTCGCTCCATCTCCAGCCCATCGTCCTGAGCAGGGCCGAACATCTCAGCCCTGCGCTCACTGTGGAATGCCATGACCTCTGCATTCTCTTCCTCGCTTGCTTCCCCACATGCATATTTTGCCACGATAGCACGGAAATGTGGGGGAACATCCGCTCTTGCCGCCACCGCGTTTGCAACAAGATTGGTCTCTTTTCCGAATCTCTCATATGCTCCATCTTGTCGAGTTTGCTCTTGGAATGACATAGACCTTGGTGCTAGGTTTTGGGCTGCCATATACTTTGGCAACGGATCAGCAGCGAATGTCGACACATTAGGCACACTCATGGACGTCTCAGGCTGGTCGGATTCTGAAGCTTGCGGCGGGTACGTCGGGAGCTGTCGAAGCTTTACGGTGAGTTTGTCGACTTGAGCTTCTGCGGCAGCTTCCTTCTCGCCACCCTCCGTCTTCAGTGCTTCCTCCAATCCATTCTGCTTCTTCCGGGTCTCGCTTCCTGTGAGGTTCTCGGCGAGATTGTTTCCCTCTCCATGACAGATATGTGTTTGCAGCTGAGGGAATGCAGGCCTCAAGACGATCGGGTCTATGCTCTCCGGACCTTTCCGGTTCTGTGCTTTGAGTCCTGCCGGAGTGACCAGAGATCCATCCTTGGTGGACTTCGAATCAGGTTGAGATATTGGTGCCGTAGCCTTTGCATTCCCCGCCTGAACAGGTACTTCTTTAGCCTTTGATTTCTTTGCCTTTTGAATCGGGGCTTTAACGCCTTTCTTCGCTTTAGCTGGTACAGCTGACATAGGAGATATTGGTGCAGTAGCCTTTGCATTCCCCGCCTGAACAGGTACTGCTTTGGCCTTTGATTTCTTTGCCTTTTGAATCGGGGCTTTAACGCCTTTCTTTGCTTTAGCTGGTACAGCTGACATATTGCGACTGTATCCTTGGGCAAGTAAATGTTTGAGTGGTCAGAGTTCAACGAAAATCCAAGACCTCAGAATTCAACGTGTTGATCATTTACTGAATTCAGGGAACTGGGACGAGATTATATGCCCACCCACGATATTTGATGCATAATATCCATTGTGGAACTTGGTAAAGACATTGCGGGTGGTTATGAACAAAGACATCATCTTGTCTATTCATTCATGTCTCGGAATAGTCTTGAGTGCTTTGTATGAGGGTCTTGGTCTGGTTACAAACAATGGCTCTCATGGTGATGTGGCTTCTGGATATTTTCCAAGTTGGAGAGATGTGCTCCCTGAGAATTGAATCGAAGAACTGCAACGTGGCCGTGAAGATTGTGGTGCGAGCTATAGCAATAGGACGATGAAAGTTCTGGACTCAATTCTGATTCACTTTAATTGTAAGTAACAAGACAAGGCTCAAGAGGGGCCATAACACGAAAGTTGGGAATATTGTATCAATGGAGAGAGTGTGTATCGAACATTGTTGTAAGAGTTGATGAGAATGGACTATTCTCGTCCATATTGATAAACCTACTTATTTACGGGAGTAATCCAAGCTACCATGGCAAAAAGATTATAATCGTTATTCTATTACAAGATGATCGTCTGCAAAGCCTTGAATTCATACATGAGATCAATTGCCTGATTACGCTAGAGAACGCGATCGCTCAAGAGCGCAAAGGATCAAAAAAAAACATACATCCTCATTATCGCTCGGGACAGATCCAATCAACCCCAAAAGAAAACCAACGCGTGAAAGGAAATAGGAGATTTCGAATCGAACCTGTCGCCATATCCTAGTTCGGAACAGGTTTCGTCGCAGTCTCATGCCCAGCAGCCATAACAGTCCCAGCTCCATTCGTAGTGATTTCAGTCGTAATTGTTGTCGTGCCAGACCCTAGGCAGACTACTCAATAGCCCCTTTGATGGTTTCGCCGCCGGCGCAGCTGAGGAAGACTTTCCGCCAAACAATGATTCCATCCAGCCTGCAGGCTTGCCTGCTGCCTCTGGAGCAGCACTGGACGAAGGTTGTGGTTTGTTGACTGTTACAGAGACAGGGACATCTGCACCGACTCCTAAAAGATCTGTATGGTGGCCTAGAAGAAGGTGAGATGATCCAAGTAGTTGAGTGTCAAATGGAAGGTTTAGAGGAATGGTGTTGGAGTAAGTGATGACGGTCCATCCGGTTGGGGAGGACCGAGTCGTGATCCGAACTTAAACCGCTCTAGCTCTGATTCACGTGATCTTGGAGTGTTCAGCGCTGTTCATCATGGTTGCAAACAAATATGCGCATAAATTACTACACAAATATCATGCTCCGCCTGACTCCACATCCATCATCATTGCCCACAACACCACCCAATCACCAAACACCAGTGTCCACCACCCTCAATGCTCCTTCTCATCGTGGTAGTGCTCCGGTACAATAGGATAAGACGCACTATTGATCGATGCCTTGGTGACCGACGGAACTGAAGGACTGTGTGGAGGAATGGGAGGCAGAGTGACTCTGGGACTTCCAGGACTACTTTTCTCAGCCGGCATTTCAGCAGGATCAACCCACATCTCAGCAGGTGGCCGTTCCTTGTGCATGTCTGTTTTGCCTGAAACGTTTGTCGCGCTTGTGATATTCATTGTACTCGCAATTTCCCTTTCCTGCTGTGCCTCCAAATGCTTCTTCCACCGTCGTCGGAAAACCGCAAGGTAGGCAATGACACCAAGTAGAGCGACTGCAAACAGCGCCGCGACTATACCAATGGCGATAACAGTGGTCTGCGGAACCAAATGGGTCCGGGATCCTGCAACGCTTGCTGGGTGTGACGAGGCAGTGTCGAGGCCACCGGAAGAATTCTGTGCTGTTGCTACCGTTGATGAGGATGAAGTTGACAGAGGAGTGCTCGTCGGTGCTGTAGAGGTTGTGGCCACTGTTTTCGCCTTTGGGGGCGACGTGATGTTGTACACACTAATATACCAAGTGCCTCCACATATTTCAGAGGTCTTTCCCATACAAGGTACCCCGCACCAGTATTCCTCTACTCTCTCCGGATGTTCATGTGCAAAGCTGCTACCGCAATAGCATTGAGAGCCGTACTCAAGGCCAAAGAGAGGGTAGTATGAGCTCGAGCTGATGGTGCTGCAGTACTCCTCGCAGACGCCGGCCGCCATGGAGGATTTGTTGGTGAAGGCCCCATCGAGAAGACGTTGTTGCTTGTCGCGGTAACACCCGAGATAGGAAGTCATGACTTCTGTCTTTGGAAAGGGATCAGGCCGCCCAGCGAGCCGGTTGCAACGTGTCGTAGAGTTAGAGGGGACCACAAAGATGCTCGTGAGGTCGGGCGAGCTTGATCAAGCTGTGGGAGCAGGCTGCGGTTTGCAATATGCTGGGGGTAGGCTGCGGTTTGCAATATGCTGGAAAAGCGAGGAGCAGAAAGTCTATCTTCGTTGGTTGTGTAACACTCCTAGTTGAATTGTTATGATGAAGGCGTTCAAGTGGATTCAAGAAGTCATTATAGCCAGAAATGCTGTCTGGTGAGTGCCTCGCCTGCAAGAGTCTCGACAGCCCGCAACGTTGGGCGCCTGGTAATCTTATAAGAATGGGTATCGAGACCTAGTATCCGGATCCGGCGGTACGAACCCCGGGAGCTGGTCGTGTTTCTATAAATGCAAAGACTACTATAATTAACCGGGCAGTCAAAAGGTTAATCCGCACGAAAGTCGGTTTTCCACCTACTGTTAGACCTTACCTAGAGCTACACATCTCTGAACGGACCACAAGTCCTAGGATACCTTTTTTCCATCTTTTTCCTTACAAAGACATCAGAGGCTTTCAAATTGTTGTGGCCAAGAAGAAGAAGACGGGGGAGGCGACAGGGGGGTCTCGACTAACCTTTGGCTCCCTGGTAACCATAGTACACAGTAAGGTACTGTGTGGGAGTAATCTAAGGTCCGCCGACCTCCACGCTGAGTACCGTGGAGGGTGCAGGTCGGCAGTACTATGGGCACTTTGATTATTTGCTTTTCCCGCAACGAGAAGGTCGGTATCTACGATCTTAAGACCTACTCTTTATGAGATGCCGGTTATCATATATCGATCTCCCCGTCGGGCCTGAAATCCCAAATGAGAACTCGATGCTTCTTTTCTTGACATAGCAAGGTGACCTTGTAGATGTCTCCATCACAGGGCGACCCCACGCAGGGAAATAAATGATGAAGCCTCAGCACAATCCATTCACACGGCGTATAAATGCCAAGTACGGGACATGTAGCAGACTAATTGAGATGCTCAACATCGTGGTCAGAGACTATCGAATTCTTGGTTGCTCTAATGATCCCAGAGGTTCGCGGATGCCAAGCGTACATGGGCCAAATGGATGAATCAGTTGAGAGAAAGATGCTGCCAGTCTGTTAGCAAGATCCTGTGCTCCATGATTGAATGGCCGAAGCAGGCCGTAGAGTTTATACAGTCGCAACAGGTTGATGTTGATCTTCGTGCCCGTCTGATATAGCATTGGAATCTTCGACTTGTGGTGCCGACGACCTCGGGACAGAATAGAGCTCAGGAGAGGAGGTTGGGGTGCGCTGTCTTCCTCTCGACCTAGAAGACTACCTTATAAGAGATGTCTCATGTTCAAATGCCAAGAGGATCATGTAGTTCTACCGTGCATAGCGTAGGGTCTCATCAACGGCGCAAGCTCAACCGTAGAACTACAAGATGGTGCTGGAAACCATCTATATCGTTAGACACGGCGTAAGTTGCTCGGTAACCCAATCGTACTATACTTCCCTCTGAACAAGCACAGTTCCGCATGACATGGTCGGTAGATCCATACACAATCCAATACTTCTCGGGCATCCCCACTCCCACCGGTATTCCAACCGATCCTGCTCTCACCTCCTATGGCGAATCCCAAGCCGAACAGCTTGGCGACCATGTCCTCAACCTCGATCCTCCTGTAGACCAAGTCTTCTCCAGTCCGTACTACAGATGTCTGCAAACCATAAGACCGGCAGTCGAGAAACTGCAGAACCAGAAGGGGTATAAGAGCGGCATTGTAGTTGACAGCGGCTTTGAGGAATGGTTTGGTGCTACTGGAGATCATAGGACACATCCAAGACCCGCCACTGTGCAAGTCCTAAGAGAACACTTTCAACATTTGGATCTACATACGCTTTCTGATGGGCCGTCAATCGTACCTGCACACACGGGAGAAACTGTGGAGGCGCTGCATAATCGCGTTGCTTATGCACTGCACAGGACCATTGAAAGAGCGGACAAGGCTGGGTGGAAGAGCATCATCGTTTGCTCGCATGCTGCTGCCATCATCGCTATCGGACGTACTCTGACTGGTGAAATGCCAGAGGATTATACCAAAGACGATTTCCACTGCTACACCGCTGGCATGTCACAATACAGGCGGCGAAATCTCACATTCTCTGCCGATGAAAACATTGCCCCGTGGACAGAAACAAAACCAGAACATATACCGGACATCAAGTGGAGGGGTCAGGGTGTCAAGGGAGGTTGGGAATGTATACAGAATAGCCAGGCATCGTATCTAAGGGGCGGTGCAGAAAGGGGCTGGAAGTTCTCAGGAGACGAAAGCTTTTTGAAGGACCCTAATGGCTTTAATGATGGCATAAATGAGATGGAGGCGGCTGAGAAACTCAAGGCATCAATGCTGTGACGCTGCGACCTCACCTACTCACTCTTCAAATATCAATAGCAGACGAGATCATCCTTCAGAGCTTTTGTGGCCTTCTCTTGTTCAGCCCAAAGCTGCGTTCCTACTATACGGATCATCGCATGTGTTTATACTGAATTCCCCATTCAAAGGGTATTTTCCGAAATAGACGCCGCAAATCTCCCCAAAGAACAAGACATGGCTCCGAATCATTGATCTTATGTTCTCTCATTCCATACTCACCTCCTTCCTTTCCTCGTCCGATGTTTTCACCTCTTCTTTATCACCTGCTTCAGTCGTCCCAGTCTCCCTGACAGTCCCGTCCTTTACCACACCCTCATTCAACACCACAGCCTCTCTGTTCACCTCCGTTCTCTCCTCCATCTTTTCTGTTCCCCAGTCAACCTCTCACTAGATGGAGGTATTACAGGGTTGGCGCTTGGATTAGTCGGAAGACGTGTGCCTCTGGTAATTGAGATTGGATCTCTGGGATGTTATGGTGAAGGCTGGCTTCCGTCATTTCATTCTCGCCGGTGCGATTTACGACGGCGAGGCTGTTTTCAAACCCACATCGGGCTTTCCCACGTCTTATTGTGGCGGGGCATTTTGGAATCATTATGTTGCCTTTGGGGAGGCGACCACATTTGGATGTGAGTTGTTGCACTGTTGATTTCGTCTCTCATAACCAGGGGATTAGAATTCTGTGATATGAATGGTTTGCAAAATTCGGATGCTGGGGCGATGTGAGAAAGGGGTAACTTGGTGGAGTATCTTGAATAAGAAATGTGAAAATCTTGTGAAAGAACATGGGGGGAAGATTTCGAGGTATCATCGGACTACAAGTTTCGCTCCTTCTACTACACCTCCCTTCTAATACGAACTTCCTCAATCCGAGATCAATACTGCTAAACTCTTAATATTTTTGACGGAAAAATGGACATGGGAACTTTACAATGGTAATTACAAACATGAAAAGTCATCAACGAAAGCTAACTTCTTGACCCAAAGATATTGGTCGTCTGGCTGCGACAAGACAGCGATATACAGGTATAAGAGATTTGAACATACTGAGTTGCGCTTCGTGTTAGCAGTCCCAATCAAGAAATTCCAAATCCCAATCGCTGTAAAGCAACATCTATAGCTGGAACACCGGCGTCCTAGCCTCACAGAAGCATAACATCACACCTCGCAAGGCCCCTTCCTATCATCCATTCACCCCCTACCCGCCCACCTAAATCAAAACTTCCCTCCGCCTCTCCCAAGCAACAGCCCCCCTCAAATCCCCGTCATCCCACCGGACCCTCCCTTTCTCATCAAACCAAGCCCCCTTATCACTAACCCTCAGAATCCTCCCCGAATGCCTCATCTCCTGCTCACTAATCCCCATCTGATCTCTAACAAACCAGAGCGTCGGACACTGTCTCGAGATAGCCGGATGAAAATACGCCGTCCGTGCAACCTCAGGGGCATACATAGGGACCGGTTGTGCGAAGAGGCCTTCCTCGAATTTACGTTTGAGGTGCGCGTACGTGGCGAATTTGTTGGGGCGGAAGAAGGTGTTTAGGAAGGATCCTGTGGGAGGTGGTGCAATGGAGGGGACGGGTGAGGCGGACCAGACGGATTGGAATGTATCTCTGTTATTGTTGTTGTTCTGGCTGTGATGTTGGCTTGTTGTAGTGGGACGGAGCCACGCATCTTCTGCTGCTGATGCTCTAGCGGCGGCGGAGATACGCATTTCGCGGATTTCGAGGTCACGGCGGTCTTCTTCTGTTTTTCCTAGACTTCTTCTTTCTTCTGCTGTCCGCATTGTATTTTCTGAGGAGCTTTGTTGCTTTTCGGAGTTTGGAAGGCGAGGTTCCACCGAGGCAAGTCGTTGTGAGTATGAGCGAGCAATTATGTTGTTGGAGATGACTTTGACTTTTTCTGTTTCTTCTTCTTCGTTTAGGACTCTGGCTATGACTGAGTCGTTTTCTACAGAGTCTGGGACCAAGTATCCGTAATCGAGGTCCCTGGGAGCAGGCCGTATCGAGTCTCCGTGTGAGCTAGGCGGTCGGATGGATCCATGTTTCTCGCTGAAGTCGCGAATCGAGCCTTCGTTACTGGAATGATATCGTATCTCCCCTTCGTTACTGGAATGATATCGTATCTCCCCTTCGTTACTGGAATGATATCGTATCTCCCCTTCGTTACTGGGATGATATCGTATCTCCCCTTCATTACTGGAATGATATCGTATCTCCCCTTCATACGAGTATCCAATCACACCCTCCTCAAGCACAGCGCTCGAATATCTCGACTCCTCGGCTCTGGTGAGAAGAGAACTTGGAAGAGTCCTCGTTAGTGGATGCAATGCTCTACGCATTGCTGCGTGAAAAAGCGCTGTTGTGATCAAAAGGATGACCATGAGAAGCAAGGGACCAATACTCGCAGCTCCTTCTCCGATCTTGATAGCGAAGAGACCGATCAGGCTGATCTCGGCAAGGTAGACTCCGACAGTTAATTGTTGCATCGCCCTCCCATAGGCCTGCCCCTTTGTGTCAATCGTGGTGGCCAAAGTATAAATCGAGTTATATCGCGAGACCAAGTAAATCAAGCCCAACCCAATGGTGGCGAACCCAAGAACCAATGGAGCAATACAAGAGTACGCGATCGCTGCATCACACAATGTCAGCCCAAGATCTTCCCGTCCATCATTTCAAACCGAGACCTACCAATGACAGCCAAAAGCGTCCATTTCGGATACTCACTCCCCCACTTCAAATGACTCAAATTGATAAAATGCTCATACTGCTGTCTCGGGGTCCTCTTCAGAATCCCACCGACACCATAGCGCAACAATCCCATAAAATTGAAGAGCATTTTGCTCGACGACGCCAGTCCAAAGACCAGAAAATACGAAATGTAGAAATTGGACGCCTTGGGCAGATTCTGTGCCAGAAGCTTCGGTGCCGAAGTGGGATACTGGACGATCTGTGTTACGACTGCTGAAGCGCCCGAAGAAAAGGTCGTGACGAGGAAAACCTGTATGACCTGGAAGGCGAAGAACCACGATTGCGTTCTCAACTCAACCTCCTGTTGACTGACGGCTCCAGCCATGGCGGCAAGTCCTGATACCGCGTTAGCACCACTGCCTCCAGGAGAAGGAGAGACACTCACGTCTCAACACTATCGGCACAGCCATAACCAAAAGCGCCAGAAAAGCCGAAGGAAGCAACCCCTTGACCGCACCCAGAATGGCCTCCGGCATCCGATTAATAAATCCCAACCACGGAATCTTGTTGGTCAAGTAATCGATGTTACTCAACCCCCCTACCAAAGCCACAGGAATCGACCAAAAGATGATCATGGCAGCCACAAAGACCGTCGCCCAAATCCCCTTCGTCATCCGCTGCCACGCCTTCATACCTAAATTCTGCCACAAGATCTGTTGGGGTGGGATACCGATGCATCTCGCCTGCATTTTCAGAGGCAGTTCATGAGCTGTGAGTTGAAAGGCGAACTGCGCAGCCCGCTGAGTCTCAAACTCAACAAACACCGCACCGATGTATTTCTTCTGTCCATTCCGATGCGCAATCTGCGCAGTCTTGACCGCCTCGATAAGGCCTGGGAGTGTCGCGCGTGTCCAGTTTATACTATCCACCTTCTTACCCAGAAATCTCAATCTATGCGTAGGTCGCTGACTATGCTTGATCCATTTTGCAGCGCAAGAACCATTCATTTGGGGATCGTGTCCTTCTGAATGGGAGAGCGGGGTTCTATGCTTCAATCTCTCTTTGTTGGCTGTTTGCGAGAGTTTCACTTCGGCCCTTTCGAGTCGGAGTGCCGCATCTTCCCTCTCTTCTACAACCTTGGCCAATTTATAGCAGTCCGTTGCCAACCAAATCCTGCGCACACTCGAGCATATTGTCCGTAGCGAACGCTCGTTGAGGTATTCGTCGGGTACATCTGTGAAGAGGACGGTGCGGGAGGAGATGCGGCTGGCGTTTCGTGGCGTCATCAAGAAAGCCTGTCGAAGGTTGATGAAATAGATTGTCTCGCGAGTGATCATGAGCATGACGAATCCTGTCCGTGGTCAGTCTCAGCCTCGCCTCTTTCCATGTGTAACTTACCAAGAAAAAGCCAGGCCACAATCGCATGCGCATAAAACCGATTCGGACTCTTGATATTACTGATGGACACCGCGTTCAACCCGGATTCTCCTTCGCCGCCAGTCGCATTGATTGGAAGAAGAAGAGGCCAAGTGATCAAACACCCAACAGCACACATGATCGTTATCATCTTCAGAAACCTCAGGAAAAGGTACTGATCCAAGGATTGGTGATTGAGAACAAAGTCGTCCGGTATTCGCATGAAATCCTTAACCCATGCGAACATCCCATCCGTGGTTGAAGGCGTCTTTTCACTGCAATCATGAGCTGGGTCTGGACATGAAGATGATACGCGGAGTATTCTTACTCTTCTCTAAGAGTCGGGAGGAACGTCCTCGGCGCATAAATCCTCTTGTGTCTCGCTCTCAGAACCAGAAACGCGAAGACCAGAACACTGGCAAAGAGTAACATCGGAAGCAATGTCGAGCCCAGCGCCCAAACGGATGAAGGACCAGTCCGATGCGTTCCAACAACTGGCTAGAATACCATTAGTACATTGACGCCCATCTCATATCCAGAGTGGCACAACTCACATCACTGCTGGTAGTGGCAGAAGCAGACGCAGAAGCAGTAGACAAAGAAGATTTTGTAACCGTAACCGTCGCACTCGCCGAATCCATGGTGTTATCGAGACATGCAGAGGGTCTTCGTAGATGGTGAATGAGGTCGAGCAGTTGGTATGGTTTGATCTGGTTGGAGCTCAGGCGGCTGGTATGGAGGTTTGGTTGGAGTCAGGCTGGTTCTCTTTGGTAGGCGCCAAAAGAGGAAACAGAAATAATTTAGCTTTCGACGAGCCTTCGTCCTAAAGATGGCCCTTCCATCTCCAAAACAAATGGGCAAACCCAAATCCTGCAACTAGGGTAGGGCTGCCCACCCCATCACCACCATAGCAGAGCCTCTTGTTTCTCCGCTCAGTGGTGGTTGGGTCTCCTCATGACCAGCCTCTGGCCACCCCATGTGCCTACGTGGCCGTGAGAACAGTAAGACAGTCGTGTCGTCCAGCGCAATCCCAATGGACATGCGATGATGTCCAAAGCCCAAGGCAATGACATGGAGACGGGCGAAAAGATGATGGTTCTCCAAATCCGCTGGCCAGGGTTTCGAACAGACAAGGCTGATGTTTCGTTCCCACGGCCCGTCCCGAGAAAAAACGTTGTTTGAAACGGGATCCCTGTTGGAGGCCCATGAGGACTTTATCAGCGTCATGCCTCAACATCGTGTAAACAACACTTAGGGTTGACTTTGTGAGTCGCATTGCCAGCATCGTCTGCGCACTCTGGAGGACAATGGGAGAAGATACGAAAAGAAATGAGGATAAAGCTGTCCATAGGAGAGAAAAGAGAACTCAACCCTACACGACCCCAAGAGTTGATAATACCAAAAATCGGCCTGCTAAAGATACAAAATCCACCATCCCCAGACCCAGTCACACCACTATCCCATCCACAATCTCACCTCGAACCTAAAGCCTAGAATCAAATCCACTCCACCTCCCCTCCCCAGGAAACTGCACATCGGGCCAAACAACCCTCAAAGCCTCCCAAATATGCTGCACCTTGACAATCGTCAACCCCTCCAAGACCTCCCTCGGCAGTTCCTTGGCATCCTTTCGATTCCCATACGGGATCATCACAGTTTTGACTCCCGCAGTCATGGCACCAATGAGTTTTTCCTTGATACCACCTACGGGTGTGACTTTACCTCTGAGAGTGATCTCGCCCGTCATCGCAATCTCAGGCGGAACAGCGCGGCCGCTGAAGAGGGAGATGAGAGCGATGGTGTGAGCCATACCAGCTGAAGGTCCATCTTTGGGTACGGCGCCACCTGGACAATGAACGTGGATAGAGCGGTTCTTCATAATGTCCTCGTTGACATCACTTGTCAAGCCAAGCTCAAATGCGTGGGACTTGACCCAAGAAAGTGCCACCTCCACGCTCTCCTTGAGCACATCGCCGAGTTTACCCGTAAGCTGCACACGTCCTTTACCAGGCATGTCTGCCACCTCGATAAAGAGGATAGAGCCCTGGCCTCCAGAAGCGTAAGCAACGAGACCAGTGACAAGACCAGGACGGCCAATGCGCTCAGCAATCTCCTCTTCGAATCGCTCGATGCCCAGAATCTCCTCGAGATCGTCAACAGAGACGTTGGGGTTATAATCTCGATGTTTAACGGGCTCTGCTGTAACGGTCTCAAGGTTCGAGTCTTGGGCTTCCGAAAACTCAACAGCCTTGTGTCGACATACGGATCCAATTTCGCGTTCGAGGTTTCGCACGCCAGCTTCACGCGTGTAGGATGTGATGATCTTATCAATGACGTCTTCCGCGATGTGCACATTTTCTTGCGACAAGCCGTTGGTCGTGACTTGCTTGGGCAACAAATGGCTAATGGCGATATGTCGCTTCTCCAGAGTAGTATAGCCAGATAGCTGGATCGTCTCCATACGATCCAATAGAGGCGGAGGGATAGTATCCAAAGAATTCGCTGTCGCGATAAAGAGGATCTTAGACAGATCAATAGGAATGTTGATGTAGTGATCCACAAACGTATGGTTTTGCTCTGGATCCAGAACTTCCAACATAGCAGCAGAAGGATCACCTTGGAAATTCGCGTGACCCAGTTTGTCGATCTCGTCGAGTAACACGACTGGGTTGGCGACTCCGGCTTTCTTTAATCCATTGACGATCAAGCCAGGCATGGCCGCGACATACGTCCTGCGATGACCGCGAACTTCTGCCTCGTCGCGCACACCGCCAAGCGAGATTCGGTGGAATTTGCGTCCCAGAGCCGTGGCAATTGACTTCGCCAAAGACGTCTTTCCGGTTCCAGGAGGTCCAACAAGAAGCAGAATAGGAGCCTTGTCGACCATTCTCTTCTTTTCCCGAATGGCAAGTTCGGCTTCCGACGGAGGTTGCTCAACCTGTGGCTTAACCTCCTCTCCGTCTTCAGAGCTCGAGCTCGAAGTGGTAACTGCTTTGTTGTTGTCCACAATCTTTTGAATCTGGGCCTCCAGATCGGCATTGACCCCCTGCTTCAACCGCAGAACGGCTAGATATTCCAATAGCCGCTTCTTGATCTTCTCAAGTCCATAATGATCGTCATCCAATTGTTTTCGAGCTCGTGACAACACCGTTGAATTGAGATTGTCCTCGGTGACCTTCGACCAGGGAATTTCTGCAAGATTCTCCAAGTAGTTCCGGCACACCTGATACTCGGCCTGCGCCGGATTCATCTTCGCCAATCGTGCCATCTCGCGGTTGGCCACTTTTGAAGCCTCGGGTGTAAGTTGTGCAGCATCCAATCTCTTCTTCAAATCTTCCATCTCATTCGGTTCTTCCGACTTGGGTTGACTCGGTCCACCCAAGAATCCAGGAGGAAGATTGCCCTGACCCGACGACCTAAATCCCGATTGAAGAATATTTCTCAATCGATCAACTTCCGTCCCACCCTGCTGTGATTCCGAGCTCGTAGCAGCAGTAATAGCCATCAATCTACCATTTCCTTGTAAAGTCGTAATCTGTCTGTGCAAAACCTCGATGACTCGTTCCAGACGTTCCTGTACCGAAAGTGATGCCAGTATACGGAGCTTATCGTCGTGTGTACAATCGATAACGTTGGCCATGAAGTCCGCCAGACTGCCAGCCTCAGCTATATCCTTCCGCGCAATGTACAATTCCAACCTCCTAGCCAGCAACGGCGTCAAACTCATCGTCGGCGGTCTCGGAAGGAGTGAGGATAACCGTATCAGCGCCAGAAATTCTCTAGAAAGCTGTTTGAGATCGGAAAATAAAGCCTGGATCGTCTCGTCTTTGGCATCAATACCTATCCAATGTTAGCCTTTGCCAAACTCAACCCCACGCATCTTCTTCGACCCTATGCGGCTGGACTCACTCAGATCCTCAATGCCCACCAGCTGCGCCTCAAAATACGGCCGTTCCCTAACAAACCTCTCGACCCTACACCTCTCTATGCCCTCAACAACAAGACTCAACTCCCCCTGCCTCCGTCCCTGCACCCCACTAACCTTAGCCACACAGCCCAACCTGAACAAATCCCCTTTGCTCGCAGCAGCAGGGTGTACATCCTCCGTCACACCCACAGCCCTCCCCTCCCCATCCGTGGGCGCCTGAATCAACAACTTTCCATCTGGCGATAACAAAGGCGATCCAATGGGTAGACAACCGACGATGATGGATTCCTCGGAGTTGCGAGTTGTGAGTGTATTTGCTTTGGAGTAGATGCGAGCGAGGAGGGCTGCAATATCGGGGCGGTTTACGATGGAGATGCGGAGGCTCAGGCCAGGGAGGAGGACTTGGCCTTTTGGGAGGGGAATTATGGGTAGGACTTTGGAGTTGCGTTTTGCCATGATGATAATTTGTCCCGACTGATGGAGAGATCGTTTTGTGCAGGATGTTTGTGACAGATGTTTGGCGTATGGCTCGGAGGAAGCACTTGGAAGGGCGGTTCTCGAGGGTTCGAATGGATTATGTGAGGTTTCGGGTTCTTGAGGGTTCGGGTTTTTGAGGGTTCGGGTCCTCGAGGGTTCGAATGGAAGGAGGGTCCGAATGGAGGTGGTGGACGCGGCTGGGCAATGATGGACCGAGGTATAGTATGGGTCGTCCCTCCGTACGCGCATCGCTCTCCGCTTTTGATAGCGACCCCACAGTTTCCCCCTACACACCTCTCACACAGCCTCTAGGTAGGACTGGCATGGGTAGCCTCTAGGACTGGCATGGGGTAGCCTCTAGGACTGGCATGGGGTAGCCTCTAGGACTGGCATGGGTAGCCTCTAGGACTGGCTTGGGTAGCCTCTAGGACTGGCATGGGTAGCCTCTAGGACTGGCTTGGGTAGCCTCTAGGACTGGCTTGGGTAGCCTCTCACATGCAGATTGGAGATGCAACTTTGGCACAGAGTATCATTTCGTTTCGTTCCAATATCTAGCATGCTAATGCAATGCCCACACTCTTGAGTATCCCAAAATCCCCCCACAACGCCTGGCTGCATGACAAGCGGCATCCTATCATCAAGTCATAAAGAAACATATCAGTCGTCAAGAAAGCCTCCAAACAGCCCGCACTCTGTTCCTCAACACCAGGTCCAAAAGGCCTCGCATCATTGGCCAGACATCTCATCTAATTCGCAGCCTTCCTCGCCCTCACTGCCTGCAAAAATGCTCCATAACTCCAAGTCAAATCCCTAGCTCCCTCCATGAACCCGCTAACACGATGAAACTGCTCACTCATAGCACCCTCCCCATCAACATGCGTCTTCAACACAGCCAAGAATGAATCACCCACACTCTGCAATCTCTCAACAGCCTTAATGAAGACAGGATCGCCCTTGGCATAACCACCAATCTGCAAGTTAGCACGGAGCGTGAGTGCTTTCCAGAATGGCAGACCGCGCTCCGTGACTTTGAGAGAGTTGGTGGCCAGGAGGTGGAGACGAGTACGGTAGAGAACCTCGGATGTGGAGGATGTGCAGAGGAACCATGGATTTCCTGTTTCGGGAATGGTTTCGTAGCCGTTGTAGCCGTCTTCTGGGTAGCGACCGATTCCAACGCCGGCAAGGGGGTCAAACGCCTCTTGCGATGGAATGGCGTTGATTGGGAACCGGTGACGTTGATCACGGACCATTTCGTATAAAGTGACAAGAATCTCGTCGCTGTAGGGTGCGTGAGAACATTGAGATGCTGATGATGGGTCGGTGGAGCATTCGGGTGTTGTGCCGTGGATGGAGCCGAGGAGGATACCGCAGTCTAGACCACTGCGAGGAGAGTCGAGGGTTTCAACGATGTGACCTTTGTTGGAATCCCAAAATCTGGGAAGCAAAGTCTTCTCGAGCTCAGAAGCCTGGTCGTAGTAGAATCGAGCGGCACCGTGGTCACCAAATGACGAAGCAAGCTTAGAGCCTTCGCGGAGAGCACGTAGCTGTACGATGGCAGTGAAGAAATGGAGACCGTTGACTTCTTCCCAAAGATCGAAACCAGACTCGCGCCAGAAGTGGGAAACATATTCCAGATCGGCTTTGATAGTCGAGTTGGCAGGAAGTCTGGAATCATAAAGATCGGCAAAGGGATTAACTCCGTTAGCGGAATTCCAGAGCTCAGCATGCGAAATGTTGTAGGCGCTGAGATACTGCATCAAAGTGATGGCTCGAAGAGGAGGCCCATCTCTTTGCGGTCTGCCCCAGTTTTCAGTGTATGGTGTACCATCGACCATGAATTTTGGCTCGCCGAGACCTGAGAGATCATCGAAACTGCCGGAGGGGTTATGCGTGTGTTGGATTTTATTCGAGAGGCCAGCGTAAGCTTCGATGATTGGCACTATTTTGGAGGAAACGTAGGAGGTCGAGTCTTCGCGGTAGAGTTCGACGAGAGTGCCGACTGTGATGGCAGCATCACGTACCCCTGAACGCTGTAAGCTGATGCACACACAACAGTAGCAGAATTACATCACATACATTGGTAATAGTAGTTCGGGTGGCTCTTCGATGGACTCGCAATCACGGTACCAGGAGCGGCGTCGGGAGCGTTGACTCCGCCGGGAGCAACGTTCTGTAACAACCTGTCCAAGGCAATCCTCTCTTCCTGTTCCAGCCATGACATCAACGATGATTGCGGGCCAAGATCTGTCTTCACGAGTTGCAGCGACTCCCCCAGCGGTCGTTGACTCGGTCGGAGATTTGAGGCTATCGAGAAAGCAGAGGTAGAAAGGGCCAGGTAGGCAACGGTGACAATAGGTATTAAAGGTAACATGTTGGTTGTTCAAACTTCACCGGTAGATGTTGGAGTCAAAGTAGTAAAAGCGCAGAAGCGAAGATAGAAGAGTAGAAAACAGTGGGAGGACTAGAAAGTAGATGAACAGTCAATTATTTGTGGTGAAGGTGCCAGGTAAGAGAAGAGTGTTCGATGCTACCTAGGTTCCATGGTACTAGGTTTGGTACTAGGTAAAAAGAGAAAGGTCGGCTGCCAGAGTCAGACACTAAAAGTCAGTCACAATGGATGTCACGATGGTTGTCACCATGGTTGTCATCGTGGTCTCTCATCACCCTTTCCTTGCAATTTCGTGGCACATGGCCTTCTACTGCGCCAACCTCCACATTTGAATGCAAGGCATCGTCAACGCGTCTGCATTCACCATCTGCCTCGGTGAGCGGCATTTGGTTACTGTGTAGGGAGCCAACAGGGGCGGTTCTCGGAGTGGTGTCTGGTACATGTTAAACTTCCCATGGAGCAGCGGACATGCGTGCGGAAGTTGTGGGGGAGTCACACGACAAGGCAGAGTGGTTTTCTGCCAGATCATCTCATCCGAAGAAGAAACGTGGCGGCTGATGATCCGTCTGGCCGAGCTGATGATCCGTCTGGCCGAGCCGATGATCCGTCTGGCCAAGCCGAGGGCGGTGCATGGGCTGAGCTGAGCTGAGCCAGCGAACGGCCGAGTGTGACCTTAGCCAGAAGTTGGAATGGTGTGGGAAGTGGGAAGTGAGTGAAGGAGGGCGACGGTGACCACAGAGGAATTCCCAGATAGTTAAGTAGGTGTTGAGTGGTGGACCGACGGAGATATGACATCTGCTTCGAGTCGCCCAACAGATTCAAGAAGCAATTCGATTGGCTGGATTGGAACGTTGGGAGTTCGACCCCTCTTGTCACGTGCTGGCGCTTGGCAGCTTACATTTATCACGTGCTGACACTTGGCAACTTCCATTCATCACGTGCTGGCGCTTGGCAACTTCCATTGCACATGTCAATTGCGACCTCGACACTTTGGCCTGTGAATGTGAATGTCAGTGAATGTGATTGCTCGGGTGTAGTACGTTCATCCTCATGTGTAGTACGAATAGTGCTGACCTATAACAATGCAGAGACGCGCAACGGGTATTGAATTACATTAATCCTATCAGCCAACCGGCAGCACCCATACCTTTTCAAATCCCTCAAAAACGACCATCCAAACCATAACGCCATTTCCCAGAACATCCAAACCGATCCATCGCGAGCCAGACCAAACCAGACCAGATGCAGAGTATAAAACATTTACGAACAAACCCATCTTGCCGCTTTTTTCAAACCTCCTCAGCCTCCTTTTTGCCAAGTGTAGATCACAGACTGTGACCACACCTTCAGACCCAGTGTTCCAGCACCGGTTTCCTGCTTGAGTGGTGCAGCATCATTTGGCTTCCTTCGCGGACAAATCCACATTGTGCGTGGAAGGCTTCGTTTGCTTCGGCGCAATTGACCATCGTCTGGTTAAACATAGTCAGCTTATATCTTCACGGCATTCTATTGGCACTGAAAGACTCACCTTGTAGCATCCCGCTGTCTGTGCAGTATGTATCAATGCCTCCAGCACCCTCAATCCCATCTTCTTTCCTTTCTGGTCTCTCGCTACAGCAATATCTTCCACGTGTCCTACAATTCCGAGATTGTGCACAAACTTTCGCTCCATCATAAGCGTGCCGGTGGCAACGATTCGGTCCTCGGGATTAACGACAACAAGGATGAAGTATGTCGAGCTCATGGTGCGAAGCCACTCGCACCTCTCTTCCCAGACATCCTCTCCCACCCAGCCTGTTCTTCCTATAACACGTAGAACATCCATGTATCCGCGGCCGTAATCACCACGACACATCGGCCGTAGCCTGTAGCCAGAGGGAAGGTCTTGGGCAACCTTTTCTGAAATCCAGTGGCTGTTGAAGAGCGGTTCTTCTAGATCTGGGAGAGGAATCGAGGGCGTGGGAGGAGTAGGTGGTGCGACAGGTGCGCCAGATCCAAAGTCAACCCGCCCATTGCCGAAAAATGTTCTCGCGAGCTTGGAGTTCGGATTTGGGTTAAACCTAGAAGTGGATTCGTGTAAGTCTCTGGGATCTTGAAGGTTTTTCTGTGATCGCATTCTTTTAAAGTAGTTGGGTCTCATTTTTCTGAACCGGGATAGGGAAAGACAGTGATGGGTTGAACTGGGTTCTAGAGACAGAGTTTCTGAAACCTGAGTAAAAGAGACATACTCCGTGGTCTGACAGCTAGGTAGGAGACTTGCAGGTGAAGAAGGACCGAGTTTTTCCCGCAGCCTTACGAGGAAAGACGGAGTTGAACCCGAATACTGTAACGAAAATACGAACATACCTAGACTCTGGGGGCGGGCTCGCAGGATCGCGGTCAAAGATCTTGTCTGGGTTGGTGATTGCACGCACGAATTTCTGGCGTTTTGACATGCTTCGTTGCAGTCCACCAGAACTTGGTCCTGGCCTTAAAGCCCCATTTTGCTGCCACGACGTAGCACTTTGCGTGCTGTGACTTCGGGAATGTCCAGGTATCGGTAATGGCTTCTCACTAATAGGCTTCGGACCCACATTAGAATTGGCGCGGCGAAAGGAAAAGCCACGATGCATATTGCTTTCCGATTGCGTCTTCGCGATATTGATTGTTGGAGGAGTTTGCAAAAATTGGTGAGCAGTTGCAGTTTGGTACCTCCAGGATTCGGGTAGGGCTGTGGCAGCAATTTCTTTCCCGTAGGCGGACTGTACTTGCTCTGTGTCTAGACGAGGAACTGGCGGAGCATCGGGGAGAGAAGTGGGCATTGCCATACTTTGTAACGGAAAGTCTAAGACCACGTTCTAATTACAGAAGCTCGCTAAAAAAAGATCCGTAGCGGATTCCCCAAGACCGTTTGACAGTGTGTTCAAAGCACAGGGGAGAGAATTTGGACGTAACGAATGGACCAAGGGGAGGTCGAACAGTGGCTGGCCAACGGGCTCAGGCAAGACCTGGTTTCCTGGGATGTTGCAATTGGCTAAACAAGATGTCAAAATGGATCCACAAGACGGGAGAAACGAGAAGGAGCTGTAATAACGCCAGAGTGGAATGCGACAAAGACGAAGCTCAGATCAAGAGCGCTCTTGTGAGATGCGACAGAGGGAGTCAAGGCGGCGTTCCAAATGTCATGGAGCGAGCAAACGTTCAGAAACATGAGGCGTCCTCAGCAGCCTTCAGAGAGGGCTAAAATTGGACATCAAACTTGGTTTCCTGATCGTCATCCAGATTCCAGCCTCGTCGGGCGCGGGGAGCCGGGAGAGCCGAGACGTCTGCTGTGCATGGTTTGGGCTGATGCCAATTCTGTATCAGCAGTGATGGGCGGTAATGGATCTGAATGGAGGGCGTGATCAGCTCTCGTGATCAGCTCTCGTGATCAGCTCTCGTGTATTCCAGATTGTATTGATTATGAATAGTTTGGAGTTGCACTGCTGTTGATACTATAGTGGCTGGAGACGGTGAGAGATGAGGTCGCGACGAACTTTGGCGGTTGTTGGACAAGACGGGAGATGGACGGCCTGAACCATGGACATCCTTGCTTAGTCTCGGTCAGCATTCAGCCGCCTATCAACCTCGATTTCATAGCAAGAAGCCCCTCAGTCTTACTACAGCGCCCCTATGAACCTCGATTTCATAGCAAGAAGCCCCTCAGTCTTACTACAGTGCCCCTATGAACCTCGATTTCCATAGCTAGATGCCCTGACAGTGCCCCCTATCAACCTCGATTTCCATAGCTAGATACCCTTATAGTACCCCTATCAACCTTGATTTCCATAGCTAGATGCCCTGTCAACCTCGATTTCATAGCTAGATGCCCTTACAGTGCCCCCTATCATCGATCTCCATAGCTAGATACCCTTATAGTACCCCCTATCAACCTTGATTTCCATAGCAAGACGCCCTCCCAGTGCCCCCTTGCAGCCTCACCATAAAAGTCATCTCTATTGCAGTATGGACTCTCTCATAAGCAGTGATGCAGCCTCGGGATCGGACAATCACATGGCCAGAGTCCGTACAACCTGTAACTTTTCGTTTCGTTCCGAAATGCTTCTGGAACACCTCATCCTCCTCTCGGCCACTACATGTGCTGGGACGGCTGGATGCTGCGCATTGATACGGCCGGAAGCACCAATATCCAAAGATACTTCTGACATCTCTGTATCACCAATGAAAGCAACCTGTTTCCGACGAACACGTTCAATGCATCATCGAGGAAGGACTTCCTGGCCAACCGATACCCCGATTTCTGATGCGTGACAGACATTGCAGCTTCAGCTCGCATGCCATGCTCCCCGCAAGATGCTGCAGCACGAGGTGCCCTGGATCCGAAGACATTTTCTGGTCACTGGGATGGACTGCCCGGCTAGAGAACTGCCATGGTGTTGTACGAGCACGACTCTGTGTAGTACCAGTCGGTGAATCGTTGTCGCCATCACTCCCCGTGTACATCTGGCGATGCCTAGAGGATGAGTATGGCGATGTCTAGAGGATGAGTATGGCGATGTCTCGAGGATGAGTATGGCGATGTCTAGAGGATGAGTATGGCAATGCCCAGAGGATGAGTATGATCAGCTTACGAATGCGCTCGCGGCTTGTGGTCGTCAGGCGATTTGATCTTCGGCAACTTCATCTCATTGCCATGGAACAATGTATTAACGATATGTAGTGCTACCTTCCGCTTCCGCCTCCTGAAATACCTGGATGCCGTGCTCCGTAGTCCAGCTGCGTCTCGAGCTTCCTACCTCACTTGAACCCGTTTCTGAGATTGTCGTACTTGCTATCTGGGTAGTCCAAATTGTTTAATTTCACCTCCATGACTCCTCGTCCTTTCGTCAACTCATTCCTGACCGTCGAGATCAAGCTCTCGGTTCCGTTCTTGTCGTAGCTAGTTTCCCACCACATGCCGCCGCCAAGGCGCTTTTTACGAATGTACTTCGCCTTCTGTTTCGCAATGCGAGGAGTGTCGTAGCTCACAAACTCGCGGGTTGAGTTGTCAAATGACCACGAGGCACCAATGGCGGGATCGTGGAATATTCGGGGCTTTCCAGGTCGAGGTAGAACCTGTTGATCTCATTAGTGATTGTTCTCAAAGGAAGCAACGGCCAGAACATCATCGATATTGATGGTGATTTAGAAGAGCTGCGATCAAGTACGTCGCTGCTTGGCGGGCATGGATTTGTGCGGCCACTGTGGTTATGCTCACCTTATAGTCCCAGACACCCGCCTCCCAGCTACCAACGCTCATGTTCGCGTACGCCTTTCCAGGGGTCTTCTGAGTGCCCATGAAGCCACGCCCGTACAACGGCATACCGAGAACCAGTTTCTCCGATGGAATGCCCTTGTCGACATAGAAACCAACAGCCTGGGCCGTATTGAATGGTGTCGAAATCTTGTTCTTCTTGGATGGATACAAATTGGCATTGTGACCAGTGTGGTTGTCCCAACTTCCAGAATAGTCGTACGCCATCAAGTTGACAAAATCCATGTAGGGCTCCATGCCTTTTGGGTCCAAAAGGTTGTACTTCAAAGGTCCAGCAGGAGCAGCAATGGTGAGATAGAAATGTGGTCGCTTCTTGGGCAACTCGAAAGCACTTGCCGCCACGTTGGCGAACTGTTCTCCAAGTTTCTTCTCGTAAGCATCAAGCTCTGCCCTAGTCTCCTTCATCACGTTAACCCAGTCCTGACCTTGCTGCGTCGTCGTAGGGAACTCCCAATCGACATCAAGCCCATCAAAGCCGTGGTCCTTGAGAAGTTGCACCGAGGTCTTCGCGAAGGTCTTGCGGCCTGCTTCGGTGGCCATTGGTGGCGCAAAATTCGGCCCATATGTCCAGCCTCCAATGGATAGCAGGACCTTGAGGTTTCGATTCTTGCGTTTCAGAAGGTTGATCTGCTTCAAACATCCGTACATGTTGGTCCCATTTTGGGCAACATCGCCCGGAAACATCTTCTCGACATCGGCGAAGGTGTCGCTCAAGTAAACGGCACCAGTCTTGTTGTCGACGTTAGCGAACGCGTAGAGGATGTAGTTCAGCTTTTGGACTGGAATCTCAGATGGTGGATGGTTACGTCCGTAGATGGCCTGTGGGAACGTTAACAACAGCAGTTTGGTATAAGATGTGTATAACTCACCCAATTGACATAATAGGCAACAGCTCTGTATCCATCCTTCTCTTTCAAAGTAGGCAAAGACTCGAAGGTCCCATTCCCCAAGGGTTCAACATCGTATCTCGGCGCTACACTCTTGGCTCTAGCAACTGAAGAAAAGGCAAGAGAGAAATATGTAAAGACTGAAAGAACGTGAATCATGATGCTGACGAGCCGTGTAGTGCACAGTTGATAGACAATAACAATGTTAAGAATGGGTGGTCCATTCTCACAAAGCGTTTTGCGGCCTCATTTAATACACGACTTCCTATCTCATCTTGTCTGAGACTCCCTTGAACCCTGATTGTGATGATCGTTACGGAGGTGGACGTACCCGTTCAGGTCCGATTGGAGTCCGAGCAGCGGACCGAAAACCGATCACCAGGTTCATGAGGCCACTCACACCTTGCAGCTCCATTGTGCTATTCTTATTCAGTAAGTACGGTAACTCACAGGGAGATGATTCTAGGTACCTCAGTCTCGATACTACGTTGTTGCTCGTTGATTTGCTGTCTTACTTAGCTGGCCGACCTTATGACCGTCCCTGTCAAGCTGATGAAGACAAATAAAGGACTGCTACTCGGTTTGCTCAGGCGAGGTCCCACTCAATGTTTCAACCAATTCAATATCTGGGATAGCTTGATGCAAGAAACCACCCACGGTCACATCTCGCTGAAGCCTCCGCAGATAATTGTGGACGAAACTCTTGGTTCGACGTCGACTAATGATCTTTTTTTCTTATTCATCGGGAGATCTCGCCCCGCTAGGCCTGGTCAAATATATGATGTCAAATGATGGGAGATTTTGCATCGCTGCTTGAATATTCTAGCACACCATTTCCGACAAGAAAAAGAGCAGAAGCAAGTCATGTCCATTACCAAACCACGACGATCGGGGTACTTGATCCGGAGTGGTCACTCCGCTCTCTTTCTCAAGAAACTCAGAAACCACAAGCTAACAAGACTTCAACCTTGATGCGAGACCAGTCTCCCCCCACCCCTTTCTAAGACCAGCAAGCCAATGCCTCTCCTCTAACGATCCTCTCATAGAAAACTCGCATCAGTAAGCCAATGACTCACTTCCGCAACCGCATCGTATCCTCCTGCTGTAATGCAAGAATCTCAACCCATAAATTCTTCTAATTCCTTCTATACCACTGTTTTTTTTTTTTTTTTTTTTTCAAATCAAAGAATCCCTCTTCCTAAGACCAATAACAATGAATCTCAAGCAATCTCAATTATTAATATCGCTAAGAACCCATCGCTATCCATCACTACATGTCAATACTGATCTGGTCTCAATATCCGATCGAAACGTGCAGCATTTGCAAAGCCTATTATAGTGCTAGACACTACCAGAACATTTCTTCCCTTGTCATAACAAACTTAGATAAATCCTGTATAGGTACTCCAATCTCGGCTTTGAAAATCTGGACAAAACTTGCCCCTCGTGGTAGCATTATTTTTCGAAAAGATTGGATCGCGTCTGGTCAAATCTTTTTTCATAACTATATTACACTGGAAATCAAAATCAAATACAGCAAGATGGAGGTGGGATTGATGATATCTTTAATATAGAGAAGAGCCTAATACCTCGTTATCTCTCATAATAAGTGATGGTAGAGACTGGCCTATCCTTTGGGTTATAGTAGCCGGTTTCGATCTCATAGGAATAGGACGGTAAAAATTGAGGGACAACTCAGGCGAAAGTCGAGAGGGTTCACAAAAAGTTGTGCACAAAGGGTTCAATGATGATCTTGTTGATGAGCAGTAGAGGTGGTCGCTTGAATCCTTTACTTGGTACTCACATCCCCAGTATTGATATATATTTTGTCCCCTTGTCTACGAGACTGGAATTGGAGTAGCTGATGGTTTTTGGCAGCTTCATTGCCGCTAATTATACCAAGATATTCATGTCAGTATCATCTGAGAGTGATTGCCTACCTCCCATATACTTTATATTTGATATCACGCGAAGAGAAAGAGACCGCTTGGAATGCCGGATAATGAGAAAATAGAAGAGAGAAGGCTATGGGAAGGAGAACGTGATGGAAGTTGCTCCCAAAATTTTAAGAATCTTTTCCATGCCAATTTGGCTGGAGGAGAACTACAGATGCTTTCTAATACAAGCATCTAACGGCGGCTAGGCAGCCTCTTTGCTTATTATATGGTCCCGGTGTAGACGAGTAGGCTAACAATTCTGCCGCTGATCTCAATCAAAAAAACTACGCTACACATCTCACGAAGAATCTTCATCACGGGTTCCACCGAACGAGAAGGTACCATACCAATAACCGAGTATAAGACGCCGACCCCTTCAGTAAAAAGAAGAAAAATGGGACACAGTGACTTCAACGAGTACTCTAACTCTCGAAAAACAAAAATGATTTCCAAATCGCGACCGATGTTGTTGAACCCCGAGCAAATACTTTTTCTCTCCAAATCGCTGCTCATCTACCGATATAAATGTTGACCCAGTAGAGCATTGATCAGATTGATAAAAGTCATGGCGTCTAAAATCTTTGAACTATGAGCAACCTACTCCTTGAGCGTGCATGTAAAAACTTCAATTCTTCGAGGTTTCTTGCAATGCGCTTGTCGCGAGTCTTTTCGTCTTTCTGCAGGGCGTATAAGCATATTTCCCGTATGCCTTCAAGATTTTCATTGCCTGTTTGCAATCGCTGCAGACCATTCTAGGACATCTGTCGTGAGTGGAGGAATTTTATTTCGTGTTCGACGCTTTAATCGATCTCAATAAAGGAGAAGACCAACGAAGTGACAGATTGAGAACGGAATGGAGAACAAATTGCAGATTTAATTTATGAATCAAGGAAACTCACCATCTTCCTTCTCGAGCCTTTCTAGTAGCCCAGCAACGTCAAAGCAGAGTTCCAAAATATTAGCGCTGTTTGATATACATCACAGTTAATCCGAACAGCCTATATCCAGCAATGATAGCAATCATAATACCCACCCATTTCACTTGGCTATGAGTATTGTAGCCAAATACCAGATCAATAACTCCCTGCCCGTCGATTTTGCATTGCGGCGCTAGTTCAGTGACATATTCACATTCACATTTAGGCCCGCACTGATACTCTCTGCCCTTGAACTCATTCACGACCATGCCCGAGAAGACATAAGCCTGATAGTCGATGTAGTGAAAAACGTAGCGGTAGAAGACGTTGAGGCGATTGGGAGCTACCATGAAGCCGCCGCAGCTCATCCAAAGCCCATTTGCAAAAGCCGTTGCAGCAAGGGAGACGACGAAAATCGGTGCGACGGTTGAAATGAGTACGACGAGAGATTCGGCTGCTAGGAGGTCGAGGAAGAGCCACATAACCCAGCGCGCAAAATTGATACCGTGGGGATTGAAGTTGCAAAGCCAGTAGGCTATCAGAGAGTAGATCAAGGCTATCAAGACTGGAAATACCCTGTTAGCAGAGATTGGCTGGTTACAAAGTCGTGTAGAGGTGACTGACAGAGAAAAGGTAGACCGGTGATGAAATTTGAAACCATGAATGCGATTGGACCGTATAGTCCATTTGCGCGTTCTTTCTTGAATAGCGACAGATCTTCCAAATAGGCTGGAATGTAGGCCACTGCCATGAACGACATGAAGGCTCCACCGAAGAACTGGTCTGTTAACAGTGGCTGCGAGAATTGGAAGGGTATACCTACAATTGCATTGAGAAATGATCGAATGTTCTCTTGGTCCTCTCCAAGACGAAGCCACACTGTCCCCATCATGATGGCCAATCCTATATACATAGCCACTCGAATTCCATAGGCGATCAAATCACGGTAAGCTTTAATGATCGATCGGTGTGTAAGAGTGATCGGAATGAGGAACTTGTTTGGACCTGACTCGATATGATCATCGAGAGCTGGCGTCACACTGTTGGACTCCTTTAACATCCAAACGATCTCTTTAGGTTTCCCGGAATCTTCCCATGCGGAAATGATGGAGTTCAGTTCTTGCTTCGCCGTGTCTTGACTTGAGGCGAAGTCTGTATTTACGAGTTGAAGCAAATGCTCAGCTGGATTGGTATAGAGAGGCAGTTCATGGCCAAGCGAGGCGAAGTGTGGTTGAACGCTGGCGATAGGCCCATTGTAAGCGATCTTTCCCTGTGAGAGCAGAAGAAGGTTGTCGAAAAGGTCAAATGTCGCAGTTGAAGGCTGATGGATGCTTGCGATTACCAGCAACTATATATGAGTTCAGTGGGTGACAATCGCTGGCTACCGAGGGTGTGAACGTACGTTGTGATTTTTTGCGATTTGCTTCACGAAAGAGATGACTTCGTAGGCTGCCGCTGAATCGAGACCGCTCGTTGGCTCATCCATGAACACAATCTTTGGACTGGTAATTAGTTGAGAAGCAACGCTGACCCTTCTTTTTTGCCCTCCGCTGATACCTTTCCGAATGGGAGTACCAATGAGAGTATTCGACTGGTTGGTGAGGCCGAAAGCTGTCAGAAGAGCATCAATCTTATTCAGTCGTTCTGTCTTGCTGATAGAGCTATATTGATCATCAGCTGAAGAAGTTCAAGATATGTGACATCGTTCTTACCTAGGTAGTGATAGTTTGGCGGCAAAATCCAAGGTCTCATGAACCGTGAGAGCTCCCATAAGAGCATCTTCC
Source organism: Venturia nashicola (assembly GCA_004522665.1). Classification (NCBI taxonomy): domain Eukaryota; kingdom Fungi; phylum Ascomycota; class Dothideomycetes; order Venturiales; family Venturiaceae; genus Venturia; species Venturia nashicola. The sequence continues at coordinate 1,822,207 of SNSD01000003.1, read as the reverse complement.
TGTTCGACGAAAACACTCATCTTCTGGAAGGTCTTGACAGAGGTCTTGCTTCCATTGATGTACATAGATTGAGATACATCTGCTGATTTCTGGGCTATGCGGTGTGCGAGTACATTGAGAAGAGTGGTCTTTCCACAGCCCGATGGGCCCATGATTGCCAGTAGCTCGCCTGGTTAGGTCAGCAATTGCTATGCCAAATTTGCTGCGTAGAGATACCTACCGGCCTTGACAACACCGCTGACATTCGACACAATTGTTTTGGGCAGCTTGCTCTCTCGATCTTGAACGTTCACAGTCACATTTTCCCATCCGAAACTGCGCACAGTGGTATTGGTAAGATGAGCATAGTCACCACCAGCTTTCTCGACATCGTTGCTCAGCTGCGGAACCAACAGTTGGGACATTTTCGACGCTGCAGATGATGGAAATATCGCCAGAGAGAAAAAGGGCGTGCTGCGAAGAGCAAAACAACAACGAAGGAAATTCGTCCAGGGGAGTCAGCACACCGGGGGTCTAGATCTGTCGAAGAATATGTCGAAGAATATGTCGGGGAAGGAAAGCTTCGACTCCAAGCTTGGATGTTCCAGCCTTTTGTGCAACCAGCAGTCACACAGCCAGCGCTGGACTCCTGGGGGAGTAGAAGCTGATCAGAACGACATCCATGTTATCTCGGGCAATGGAACGCAGCATTGCGGCATTGCTGACTGGCCCGACTCCCGTAAAAGCACACGTGCGACCAAACAAGTCATGGTGTTGATGCACAAGTAATCGGCGACCTCGTATTCGGCGAAGGCGGGGGGAGGGCACAAGTAATCGGCGACCTCGTAGTCGGTGGATGCATGGCTGCATGTGGGGCGTGCAGCTGAAGATCTTGGCGCTGACAGAGAGGTCGCCGACCAAATTCTGTACTAGTCCAGATATGGATCAACCGAAGTTCCGGTACATCTGTTCTCCCGCCTTTGCATCCATTGCGGCTGACTTCTTCAACCAAACCTCCACCTCAGCGGCCCGAGCAAACCGCCCCCATTCTCTCTATATTCGTACAAATCTTCATACTCTTACACAAAATCACCTAGTTCTCCCAGTTCTCCTTGTCCCATTCCTCGCCTTCCTCAGGCGATTCGTAATCCTCTCCGTCCAGATGACGGCCGTTGGAAGAGAATGGCGCATCTGGAAGCACAAAAATAGCTTTGCTTCCAGCGACACGACGCGGCGGAGGTGCCCCTCGAGGCCTTGAGATGCCACTTGCTCCTCTTGGTATCTCCGCAATTGGCGAAGATAGTGGCTGTCCTGCCGAGAAAGAGGACGAATTTGGCGTGCGTGGTGGGAGTCGAGGAGCGGGGAACACGCTTGCGCTTGAACCATAGCGGTCGAAGCCTGGGGGTAAGAAACGCTCTATTCCATCAGGCTCTGTTGTCGTGGAAAGGCCGAGAGGATTGGGTAGAGGTACAGGTGCAGAAGCACGGCTGCTCACCTCTGGGATCGATGGAAGTTCAGGCTCAAGATCTGGATTTCCATGAGGATAATTGGTGGATCTGATCGAACTTGACCTTGACGATGGAGATTTTCGACGAGAACGACGGATCCTGTCTCGCTCCAACTCGGACAGGGGATAACGCGGATATGCGTCATCTAAGTCGTCTGAGTCCTCTTTTTCCTCTTCTTCTTCTTCTGTAGCATCATCTGTGCTCTCGGTCTCGGGCGTTATGGCTAGAACAGGACGTGAAGGAGCTCCGAACACGAGACGAGAAGGGTGTGTGTTGATGAGAAAACCTGGGATTGGACACGGATGGACAGCAGGTGTAAATCTCCGTGGTGGACTAGATCTGATAACATTAGCATGTGAATAAGATGTTCAGATCGATTACGATTAACTGCGGGCAATCTGTTATGGAAATTGCCCCTAGTTTACTATGATCGATCTAGGGAACTAAATTACATACGCATTTGCGCCAGATGATAAATCCTCCACGATCGTAGATCCGTTGTTTGTAGCTGAACCAGTGTCTGAAGGTGCTGTAGCTGGTCTCGTGCCACCGCTGAAAGTGAAGCCATTCTCTGACCTGCCCCCTGTCAAGGAAGCGTGCGATGGGGTGAAGAATCCTCGAATTCGCTCCGCCGAAGCATTCGTTTGTCTTGACACTGAAGACTGGTTCACTTGTGCTGTACTCGAGAAAAATGGGCCGGATGTGGAGGCTGTCCTTGCGAATGGGCTTGGTGTCGAAGCTGTCCTTGCGAATGGACTAAGTGGCGTCCTAGCTGCCACAAATGGGCTGGGTGTAGGAGCAGCCCTCGCGAATGGGTTTGGCGTAGATACAGTCCTTGTGAACGGGCTAAGTGCCGTGCCTGCCGTCACAAACGGTCTGGGTGTATGAACAGCCCTTGCCGATGGATGAGGTGTCGAGGCGCTCCTTGCGAATGAGAAGGGTATTGAGACGGTCCCTGCGGCAGGGGTCGTTGTCGGAAGAGTTCTTGCCATTAGGTTCGGTGACGAGGTGGGCCATTCGACTTGAGGCAAATGAGATCGTGTCAATTGTGGGGCCGCAGGCTGTGCGAAAAGACCCTCTTCTTCTACTGTTGGGAGAGGAAGTCTATTCATTTAAGTCAGTATTCATCTTTTTGGGTAGGTCATTTCTGAAGGGGTTACATACCTGAATGCCGAGACTAGGACTGACTGAGCTTGTGTACCATTCATGCCAATGAGATTAGTGACCTTCTCGTGCTGAGTGCTAGTGAGGACCTTATCGGTGACATCGAGCAGCGCGCCGAGGATGTCGTCGTCTACCTTTGAGGAAGAGCTACTGGAACATTCTGCTGCTGGCAATGGTGAGTCTAGCAACCGTGCTCCATCCTCACTGCTAGTGTCTCTGTTGGCAGACTGGGTTGCGTTGCTGTCTGTGAGCGAGCCTGAAGCCAGTACAGTCTCTTCAGCTGCATCGGCCGCCTGATTACCATCATTTTGAGCGGCGGAGACGAAGGAATCTAGAAATGACTCCAAAGCTGATGATTCCAGATCAGCGAAGCCCCCTTTTTGAATATCATCCGTTTGAGTAGAGTTAGCATCTGGATTTGACCTCGCAGCTGGCAAATTCATCTTTACCTCGTCGGCCGTAAAACGGCTGGCTGACAGGGTAGAGGCGTATACACTATCAGCTTTGCCGAAGCTACCGGTCTCATCGTTCTCAGCGCCGGTGTCGGCGTCCGCAATGCGAGTAGCTGGTGGGGGCTTCTCCTTCTCTATCGTTTGGCTTTGAGTAGTGATGATATCGTTACCAGCCTTGCTGTTTGGCTCATCATCCTCGGTGTCAGTCTCGGCGCCCGCATTGCTAGGAGCTGGTGGGGCGTTCTCGCTATTTTCCATCTTGTTTTGGATGGTAGGACTAGAACTAGCAACTTTGCTAGACGTCTCATCCTCCTCAGTGTCGGTCTCAGCCTCCACCAGGCGAGTCGGTGGTGGACGTGGACTGTCGCTCTTCTCAATCATCAGGTTCTGGGACGAGGGCCTGGTGTCGTCAGCCTTGCTGGAAGGAGCATCGTCTTCGAATGCGGTCTCGATAACCATCATGTTCGCTGGTGGTGGAGTATCCTCCATGTTGAGCATCTGATGGTGATTAAAATGATTGGCAGCGTTGATATTTCCATCTACAGCGTCACTTTCCACATTTGTCATGCGAGCTTTTGGTGGAGTATTCTCTTTATCGGCATCTTCATCGTCGCTCATGCTGCTCTCATCATCACTGTGATCGATGACAAGCTGAAAGGAGCGCCGACCACTCGAATGCTGGACTGAGTATGCGACACGATTGGTTGGAACTGGTGCCTCGCCTACTGAGGGTGGCTCACCATCGTCGCCCTCTTCTTCCTCGTCACTACTCTCACCATCACCTTCAAGCAGCTCTGGCTGGTGAACAGTGGACGTGAAGCTTGCATATTCAGAGCGCTTTTTGGGACTAGACTTCTCAAGCAGACGAAGTTGAGCATCCTGTGGGTGCCGCTTCATGTTGTAGTCAACTGGCTTACGAGAGGGTGCATCCAGTCTTCCCGAGTGGCGGATCCCAGTGGACCACTTCCTGCGAACCGGCTGGAAGTTGTCCTGGTCGTTTTCGTCAACAGATCCTACATCGGTCATGCACTCTTCGAGGTCGTCAGTGTCTTCGTCGCGCTCAAAAGCTTGGCTGTGGTAGCGTTTGGCAGCAGCTGGTCTCATCACATCATCCATGGGATGGTACCTCGCGCTATAGAGTGCAGGCGCTTCTCCATTGACGCGCTGGCGAGTGGTGCGACTAGGTCGAGTGGTTGCTGGCGGCGTGAGCTGGTCAGTCTCGCCATCATTGGCCTCATCTTCTGAGACGTCAATAATGGCGCTCATGTCGAGGCCGCGCAAGATGTTTCGAGGATGCTTTGCAGGACGTCTGGCCATGTTGAGAGTGTGTATGCAATTTGAAGCTGAGGAAGTGGCCATCAGTATTTTTGATCAATTGTGCGGATAGATCTGGATCAGCTTACTTTGTAGTAAGGGGAAGCGGTGCGTTTAGGGAGTGTCGCGTGTGCTATGCTTTCAGCTTGATGTGCCTTGACGAGACCAGGGCAGCTGAGAACAGTCAAGATCAAAGAATGCTCGATGGTGGTGAGAAGGTCATGGTGGTGTAGGTGGTGTAGGTGGTGTAGGTGGTGTAGGTGGTGTAGGTGGTGTAGGTGGTGTAGGTGGTGTAGGTGGTGTAGGTGGTGTAGGTGGTGTAGGTGGTGTAGGTGGTGTAGGTGGTGTAGGTGGTGTAGGTGGTGTAGGTGGTGAGAAGATCGTGGTGGTGCAGGTGGCGAGAAGCTCATGGTGGTGCAGGTGGTGCCAAGGTTGAGAATTCGACATCACAAACAGCTCGAGGCCATTTTGGTGACCACAACTCAAGGCAGGAAGGCACGCGTGCCAAGGATCTCGTCCCCTTTTGGGAAAGAACCACCCATGCAGGTGACCACCAGCTTCCTCACAAACAACATCTTCTTGTGCTCACAACGTCTGATCCACCTGTACACCTGTCGAACATGATTGCTTGACCTTTCCAGAGCTTCAAGGAAAGTAAACGAGGCTCACAGCGTAGGTGAGCTGGCCTTGTCGTAGATGGTGGTGATGATCTGGGATCATATACTTTGAAGCTCGGGAGAGTCATCGTCGCCGACGAGCTGAGCGAATCGAGGGCATCCATTCCACTGTTGAAGAAGCATCGGTCGATATGAGAGACAAGCCTTCGTTTTGATTGTATAGGTGGCTATCAGGGATGAAGGTCTGTAACACCACCACCATAGCAATGGTATTTGGTCGGAGCGTCTTTGACAAGTCCCTGATTATCGATGTGCTTGTCCGCGAGGATAATAGTTCTGTGAAGAATGGATGTCCAAGATAGCACTGGCCGAGAGATCTTATACAAATCCAAATCGTAATAGCCATTTTTACGCGCATCCATCCTCAGCCGGGGTTGAGAACTGAATCGTGCTTCTGAACTTCCTCAGTCTCATGAGCTCCAGCTCGATCCCTATTGCTCGAGCATCGCTCCAAACCGCGGTGACTCAACCAATGGCCGGTGAGCTTGAAATCATCAAGCAACATCCAGGCTGGATATTTTGGAACTCGACGGCCATCGTTTGAGTCTATCCCATAGCCAGATTCCCATACTCAAGCTGTGGCGAAGTCTTTGCGTCGACGGAATACCCTGGCATCTCATCTTCTCAAGTAGTCCAAGTCCAAGGCTTCCGACACCCTGGCATCTCATCTTCTCATGTAGTCCAGGTCCAAGGCTTCCGACAGCCAGATACTTATCAACATCGATCTTGAGTGGCAGATGCGAAACCTAGTAGCTGTACCTCAACGGGAAGACGGAATTCCATGACCTTTTTCGTACAAGTTGAGCTGTTGCGGTGGCGAGTTATGAATAGAATCTTCTGGCCTACCTATAACCTCGCCGACGACAACACCAAAAAGATTTTCCCTCACAAATGGCAGATGGACAGCGTCCTATAAAAAAAGAGGATATCATTTTTAACTACCGTGGCAAGTTTCTAGTATGAACGACCGTATCCATCGACATCTTGCCGAATCGAGTGGGACACCTAAAGATCGAGACAATCATCCCGACCAGTCCCTTCGGATAAATGCGAAGACGAACCGAACATCATGGCTAAAGGGAGGAGCATCTCAAATCATCGCAGATCAAAACGCCAATCCAAACCACTCGCTCAAACGCGTAAACACAACAAGACAATTTTATCAACACCCACCACCCTCAAATCCTCGCCATACTACGATACGGCGGCATAAGCGCAGCATAATCCTCATCCTCATCGTCACTCTCATCATCGGCCTCGATAGTAGCATTAAACGTCTCATGCCCTATCAATGCCAGATTACTCCCAACCTCCTTCTTCACCAACTCCTGCCTCTCCAACTCAACAACCCTCTCCTTCTCCCTCTGGTTCTGCCTCGCTCGTTCCAGCACCGTCAACCTCTCCACCTCTTTCCCTGCGCTTTCCACCAATTCTTCAAACAGTCTCCTCGTGCCCAAAACCTCCTCTGCACACTCTCCCTCTCTCAAAAAATGATAAGCACCCGTTTCACAAAACGCCTGCGCTTTATCCAGGGCTTGGTCGGCCAGTGTACACGAATCGGGCGTCGAAGCGGAAGTACTACCAAGTCCATCAGCACAAAAAGCGAGACTGGGACGGAGCGTTTCAAGACCGCGTGAACTACGCAGGCCCTGCGCAAGGAGTAACTCGTACCCGCTTGGTGTGTTATTCCTAGCCGTCATCGTTTTTGACATCGAGGCTGACGATGACGGGAGAGTGCTTGCCCTGATAGCTTGATCCACTCTGGCGGTTGCGCTAACGCTTGTCAATGTTTCCATTCTCATTGCTAGACGGGCTTTGCGGATGTGGTTCCTGCCACTGCCGATGCTGTGGACGAGGTGTTCGAAGCCTTTTTGGACTTCGCTATCGTAGTAGACTATGATTGGGTTGCGGATTCGGTAGCGTTTTTGAGTGGCTGAGGTTATGGAGGCTATCGAGGAGGCAATTCGTTTGCGTTTTGAGGCATTTGAGGGAGCTCGGTCGAGTACTGGTGTGCTTGCAATGGCGTCCGGAGAGAATATAGGCGTTCGTTGCTCTCCCACTGAAGAGGAGTTTCCAGTATCGTCTCGACTTGGACGGAGGGACTCGTTTGATCCTGATCGTTTCCTCAATGTTTGAGGTGGTGTTCGTCCCATCTTCTCCACTTCCGCTTGTCGTTGTTTGACCTTGTCTTCAAGCTCTTCCAGACTCTTGATCCACGCCGGTGCATTCTCTGCCAGGAAGGTAAAGCATTTTAGAAGTTCGGACATGTCGTTGGATGGTGGGTTCTGTCTAGGCGCTGGTGTGTCGAAATGGATTCGGGTGAGCTGGAAGGTATGGCTGCCATCAACCATGATCCCGCAGTCAAGTGCGCCAACGGGGTTGATGCCACCGCGCAGATGGGATTGCTCCCAGGGGGGACTGGAGAGAGCAGCTTCGATCGGCCGAGTGTAGAGCTGGATAGGTGGACAACAAGGCAGCCAGTGGTGAAGATCCTCTCTTCCTGTCGTTAGTCGATCAGCATTTGCCTGGGTCGTGAATCACGGCAGTGTAACGGGCAGCAAGGCGAGGGGAAGGGCAGTGGAAGGGTCCAGTGGTAAGAAAGGGCAGAAGGGTCCAGTGGTAAGAAAGGGCAGAAGGGTCCTGTGGTATGTAATAGGTTCTTAAGAATAGTGGCAGCGGGAATCGGGATACTAGTCCCTTAACAAGTCAGTCAGATCCTGCTCTTTGCTTCAATTGGCATCCATCTTGGTGGATCAATCGACTCCATAGTTCTGATCAGGGTCTGGGGTCGAAGCCTCCACGTTTTACGAATTGGCCTATCCTGCACCCTGCCTTTCCGCGGCCCGTTTCTGCCACCACAAGCTTCATTCCTGGCTTCACTCCTGGCTTGATTCCTGGCTGTATTCCTGCCTTCACTCCTGGCTTCACTCCTGGCTTCACTCCTGGCTTTATTCCTGGCTTCATTCCTGCCTTCACTCCTGACCAAGCAGCTTTCTAGGGATCGCCTTGTCTCATAAATCAGCCGCTACAATCGTGTGTTTTTGTGTGTGGCTTATCAGAACCACTATTAGAACCACTATTAGAACCACCCAGCTGGGAAAACTTCCGCACGCTGAGAGCTCGTTGCATCGGATAGCTGTCTGCTCTCACCGTCTCTTTGCATGTTACCAAGAGATTCCCCTCGCATCCCCTTCCCATTTCAGAGATTCCAACATAGGCGTACAACTTTGCATCATGAACAGCTTGATAGAGACGGCCTCGCATCGGATCCTTCCAACAGGGAATCTCTTGCAACGAAAAGAATGGACAAGGAGAATGCTGAGAATGCCGTTCTGATATCGTTGAATAGTCCTTCGTACTATCTCGCTTCCAGCCTCAGCTTTCTTCCATCTTCCAGATCTATCAGATCCTTCCGGAATCCCCTCAACATCGGTCATCTCTGGATCACAACAGCACCAGTCATCTCTGGATCACAACAGCATCAGTCATCTCTGGATCACAACAGCATCAGTCATCTCTGCTTCACAACAGCATCAGTCATCTCTGCTTCACATCCTCGATACATCCTCGATCAAAGTCTGGTCCAAATTCCCGTCTGCTGTGTGGTGCGTGAACCCGATACAATGGGATGGAGGGGTATGGTTTCGCCCTCCTCGCTCCTCGAGGCTGCCAGCCAATTCATGCAGCCAGCAGCCACGCACAAGCTTGGCGCAGCAATGGCGTTGAAGGCAAAGGACCTCGTGATGCAGTCGCATCGTTCCGTGCCGCTCAGCTCGCATCACACTGCCAGACGGGACAGAACAGGATCTCGGTCGTACGAGACGGTCGTACGAGAAGAGAATGCGTGGTTAGTTGGACTTTCGTGGTGGCAATGAGGCCAGTGTGCAATGAGGCTGGAGTGAGGCTCTCGGTAGATCAGATGGTCGTTTTCATGACTTGGTAGTTTCGATTAGGCCGTTGAGATTGAGTCGTGAATTCTTGTTGTTGTAGTGATTGGCTGTCTGGGAGCTCAAGTTGGTGATAGGATTCATTCAATACTATAGATCCTGACTGGAGAATCGCGCTTTTCATCCATCTTGTCTTACAACGATACGAATCTCCATCCAAGAATCCATTCTCCCAACATGAAGCATGCCATTTTCAAAAGTCCATGTCTGATCGCGATGAGAATGACATCAACAAAGTCAATGACGACCATACTCCCACCATAAGCTTCAAAGCTTCAAAGCTACAACCTCACCACTTCCCACCGCCACAATCTCTACAACCCACCAACTCGAACCCAACCAGCAGTTGACATCCAACACCGCAACAATAGCCTCCAGAACTCTCCGCCGTCTCACCTCCCTATCTCGCACAATGTCAACAACAACCCAGCACTTCTCCACTCCAGCACCATGGAAGAAACCATTCCTCGAACATGTCAACAAAATGTCCTCTCCCGAATTCGTCCTCTCCACTCTCACACCCGCTCCAAAAGACAGTCCCACACCCTACCTGCCCCGCGCCCGCTATTGCATTTATAGAGGCATGTGGACTGAACTCCCTGAGAACAAACACAATGATGCTCCTAAGAACCCCAAGGTGTACGAGAGTGAGATGCCTACATTCACGACTGATGTGAGGATGGAGAAAGTAGGACAATTGTTTGCCTCTTCAGCGGGACATGCAGATCGCGAGTCCCTTATCCAGGGAAGTGGTGGCGGTGGACCTGTAGAGGCGGTTTGGTGGGTCAAAGAGGAGGGGATTATGACCCAGTGGAGGATCAAGGGGGAGGCTTTTGTTGTTGGCCAAGATATTGAGAAAGATGAGAGTAGCAGTGGTGTTCGGACTGTGAAGTCCGAGGTTGGGAGTCGGATGAAGGTTGTGCAGCAGGGAGAAGGGAAAGAGGGAGAGTGGAGTTGGTTGAAGGAAATGGATGGGCATTTTGGAAATTGTTCTCCGGGCATGAGAGGTTTGTGTTCCCCTTCCCCTATCACATATCCCCCATCATCCCACGAGTCTCCAAGCATGAATCTCGTAACTGACATCTTCACAGGATCATGGAAAAACCCACCACCCGGAAAACCAAAAGACGCCCCTTACGACACCTCCCTAAAAGTCGGTAACAAAGTCGAAGATCTCCACGACGAAGTTGCTCGCAAAAACTTCCGCGTCGTCATAATAAAACCAGAAAGCGTCGAACAATGCGATATCAGTGATCCAGAGAAAGCGCACAGAATCGTTTATACATACCAATCGGAGAGCAATGACTGGAAGCAGGTTGAGACGTGGCCTTGAGAAAGGGAGGCGAGACGTTGGTGGATTCTAGATATCAACAGACACAGAATAGATGGGGGCAAGAATAGAAAAGTTTTGAATATAGGGACATTCTTCTTGGATATAGTGGTGAGAATGAGACACAATCTCAGCAGTCTCTCACAGATCAGATCAATGTGACCAACAATGTAGAAGTTACCGAATCCTCACCCGTCGACAAAATATGGATGCTTGATGTACGCATACTTTTACTGATGTCTCCAGACCGCCAAACGTTCTGGGAAAATCACTCCTAAAAGCCTCCAGGAACTGATTTGAGAACAATTCTGTCTACTCAACATAACGACTTGAACGTCCAAAGATGTAGTCACGCTTCTGCTTTCGTGACACACTGAATGGACTAAAGATCAACATAACTACTCAAGTAACTAAATCGGAGCTCCCTGCTCCCAATCTCACGAGCGTCTATACAAGACTTGAGTAGTCATCATCGATAATCGCTTACCCAAACAAGCCCATCCCCACAGCCCGAGGCAGCTTTGAAAAAGAAACAAAGCTTCAAAAACGGCCCGGAAAATTCAATAGTCTCGCAAGACGCAGGGCAAGAATCTCCAAGCCCACCGTCGTAAGCAAAACTCCATCAATCCCAAACCACTTCATCAGAATCACATAATCGTCGTGAAAGAGCAAAGCCTTGCAGCTCAATAGCGAAAACCAAGTGCTGCTCTTCAAATACCGCCGACGAATTTCCTGCCGTGTCGTATCACTGCTATTCTAGCATGTACGAGCTGAAGCAGCTGAGCGATGGCTGCAATAAGCTCTCCTTGGCAACAGCCACACATCCCAAAGCAGTAATTGGGCACGTCACATGCACCCCATAGCCCTAACTAGTGTTTTTTTCGAGAAGAATGGCCTCGTTTCCAGATGCGATGCGGGGTACGCGATGAGTTCTAAGCTGAGAATTTTGATGAGCCTTCACAGTTTGTCATAATTTTCAACTCAAGTTAGAGAGGGTCGCGCGCACCTTCGCGATGGACAGCCGCGAGGCAAGACGACGTATTTATCGTGATCGAGATTTGCAGCTCTTTGTCGTTTGACCACGAGGACGGCGAACTGAGAGATCGCAGGCCAAACGTGAAGGCGGAATATGCTTCTGCTCGATACAGATCAGTGGCAGTATATATGACCAACTGGAGTCGAGACGGTCGCTGAGACATGGATATCGGCGATACATGTGCACAATTCTGAGGCAACATGAGCTTTAAGTGCCATACACAAGCTTTGATGACTTGACTCAGATACTTACGACGATTTCAAAGCCGAATCCTAGAAATGGTCTTCAGTCTGTACAGATATGAAATGCTGTGAACATCCATTCCATGAGCCAAATACGACCTAAGTGTCGATGCCAATTCAGCCACCATGCTACTCGCAAAGATATACCAAACAGCTGTATCGTGCTTTCCATCGTCGCGGTGAGCAGAGACAGGCTTAACTGTGCCTATGTCATCGTGGGTCATCATGGTAGTCGCTGTCTCCAGCAGTGTCTAGGCACAGCTGACAAGTCTGAGCTCGCAGTGCCACTGATCATGCCGTGTGTCACGCTATCAATCATGGGCTGGTCTTCCACCTGTTCTTCTTTGCTGTACTCCGTCCTGTCGACAGGCACTAAAGGCATTTACACGCATTCTACGAAGCTGCTTCCTGATTCTTGCCGCTGCGTATTTCGAGCTTGCGTGGCTGCTTTCTCGGTGCCGGTTGACCGGATTGTGGCACATCAGGCTTCGGCGGTGACTTTTTGCTCGGCTGAGGAGAGGGTGGGATCTTGTTCATGACAGCCTTCAGCGGAGACCAAGGCCAGAAGGGAGTATAATTACTCACCTCACCGGCCAGTCTATTTTTCAAAGGCTTCAAGCCCTTCTCATAATCCTTCATGTCCTTCTCCTTCTCTCTTGTCGCCTTGTTGTCTTCACCACCGACTTTATCCCCATTCTCATCTTTGAACCTGGGCATTTTCAACCAGGGCCCATGAATTGCACCTGATCCAGCACCGACCAGAGCACCTAGCCCTGTCAGAGGAATGGCAGTCACTCCTCCAACAACTGTGCCCAAAGCGGTCCCCAATCCCATGCCTGTAGCCGCACCGATTCCAGCGCCGGCAAATGCACCTTGCAGAGCCCCCGATTCAATGACCTTTGCCTTTTCAATGTGTTCGTTGGCAGTCTTCTCATGCTTCTCGACTTCCTCAAGTGCCTTCTCTTTTATGGTGTCATCATCGGCTTCATCGGCCCTTTGCTGTGCTTCTGCGGCTGCAGCTTGGGATAGGTGAGCTTTCTGGGCATACTCGGCGGCTTCGGCGAGTTGTTTCTCGCGTTTTTGGACTTCCTGCGGGGACAGAGGGACAGGTTCGATTTTAGGAGCTTCTTTGGAGTCTGCGGAGGGAGTTTTGGGAGGCATTTTGTGTATCTGGAGAGAAAGAGTCTTGGTGGTGAAGGCTGGATATTTATTTCGAGCCTTGGGCTGGTGCTATGACGTGAAGTGGATCGAGGACGCGATCAGGATTTCTCCCAGTGCAACTCCAAGACACAACCTAACATCAACACCAAGATTTTTGCCTTGTTATCTGATTTCCATTATCTACGGGCATCAATCTCCCTCTGTTTTCTTCACGTATCAACCATAGTTGATCAGCAGCAAGCCGAGCAGGGCATCAACAGAGCATATCAGTTTGTGCAACATCTTTAACTTGAATTTTCCCACTAGAAGAATCCTGTACACCTGGCGCCCGTTCCCTTCGACCCAGGAACTTTCTGTCCATCGAAAGTCTCGCAGCAAGCAGCTATCCTGCCCCCGAGAAAATCACAATCGGTCTCTTTGAAGTCGTTGGGGTCTGGATATACGCCTGGGTGCTTGTTAGAAGCATTTTGCGTAAAAGCTGGTTCACGTACAGCCAATGCCTCCGTACGACTGCGGCCTCACTGTCTTGACGATGAGAGTACAACACAGTCCGACGATGGTGCCTGGACACTCGTCTTCGGCTGTTACTGCAGTTGGGGCAATGCAGAGGAAAAACATGAGTTGTAGAATTGAGCTTCTCATATTGCGTGTAAAATTGGAGGGGATGATCGATATGCTTTGAATGACATACTAAAACTTCAGAGGTCAAGCAGACAAGTTATTCGAACTTGCATTCGCATTATGACATTTCAGCACATGTTGCTGGAGCCACCCTTTTCACCTCAAATTTTGAATCATGACACGTCAATAGGGAGTACAATGGTCTTGTGCTGGTCAAAGGCTTGGTTTTGCTGCTACAATTGGAGCTAATTTGGTGGTGTCACTCTGTCCAAGGTCGACTCGTACTATTAATTTGTCGAGGCTGGACTGAGCAGAAATTAATTCTTAGCAAACCTGTAACAACGAAGATGGATCAAATGAAACAGGGATGCATTACTCGCGAATCCATGGGCCCCGATTGATGTTGAGCAACAGGATTCTGAACTATAATGTAGGATGATTAGTGGGCGTTCTTGATGCGAATATGTCACCAGCAACGAAATACCACATCCAGGCAGTCGGGATCAGTTATACATGATCTCCGTACCTACACCAAGCAAATCCCTCCTATGTTTGGGATCAATTTCCCCAAAGCCTGTATCAGTGCGAGTGAGATAATCATACGAGTTTCGGGTGCCGGCTAATACAGTCACTGTGCTAATAACCAACCAGTCTGATTATTCGTACCGAATCTCTGCATCTACGCCCATAAAATCTTTCATACACTTCAGAACCATTCCCCCAGCACCACTAACCAACATTCCCTCAAGCACATCAGCCGCCCGCTTCAACAACTCATTCGAAACAAAATCCACACGCTTCTTCTTCAAGAAGCCCGGAACAGCCGCTTCTTGCTTCACAGCTGCCATGAAAATATATCCAACAACATATGGAAGCTGAGATTCCGTCTCGAGATATCCTGCTCCAAAAATCTTTTTGAGCTCCGCGTCGAGATGTTCTTTGAGGTTCCGCAGGAGAAGCCAGCACGTCCTGTGTAAGCGGAAATAATCGAAGACCATTTCTGCGCCTTCATCTTGTAACGCTGAACGGAGGGAGAAGAGAAGTTGCATTGGTGTGAGTGTTTGGGTATTTTGCCATTGTTGCATGATTGTCCGTTGTTTGCGTGATTTTTTGCCAGCGGCCGTGGGCGCGTCGTTGGTTGGCATTTCAGGCGTATCTTGTGCGTGAGCCGCGCGCGCTTCATTTGTAATTTCTTCAAAGTAATCACTGCCGCATTTTTTCAGGATGAGCTCGATGTCCGCAGTCTTCATGTCGAACCGTCCGCTCCCGCCCATGCAGAACCTATCTTTGAAGATCTGTGATACGGTCTGGTTCTGTTTCAAGCTTCGTGGTCCTTCCCTCGAGGCTACGACTCTGGACGCATTTGTGCGTCTCCGATTTACCGCGAAATTTGTCGCTGAAACTCCTATGGACAGACAGAAATGCTTGAAATAGGCGTCGACGTCTTTGGGTGGTGCACCGATGAAGAAGTTATCACTACCATGTAGCAACTCAACAAGATCCATATCAACCCATCTATTCTCGTGGAGAAGTTTTTCGCTCCTCGCGGCATTGTAGAGGTGTGCTGTGTACATGACCGAGCCCCAAGCATTGACAAATGTGATACCAGCCTCTCTAAACTGAACCTTGAAGCTGAACGAAAGCGTCCCGCAGAACAACGGGTGCTGTTTCAAGAGGTTGAATGGAATCGTTGGGAACGGGTCGCGGAATTTACGCCTAGCATCGGCGATGAAATCGACCACGACAAAGTCGTGTTGAAGCTGGACTAAGTTCTTCAAAATCATGTCATTCTGCTTGGGCCAATTCACGATGCGAAGCGTTTCGTGAAATTTGAGATTGTGTGTGATCGAAGCCTCGATATAACTGCGGGTCTGACCGAGGTCTACGTAGCCTCTAGATATATGATCGCGAAGGACATGGTGGGTGTCGAGGAAGACTTGTGCCGCCATCAAGACAGAGAATGTGATCACTTTGGTGCTCATGAATGGCCGCAACGACCGAGTGATCTCATCTTCAGCAGGTAGGGGAGGCATACGATTGATAACAAAGAAGTCAGACAGTATCTCCAGCAGAATGATTCGGTCCTCTTCCCATTTTTCTCGGCCAGATTTTTTGGTTCGGTCACTGGAAGGATTATACGTGCCATAGAAGCCAGGTTTGTACGTGGGCAATGTACCAGGCAACATGACAGCAGTGTAGGCATCAAGGAGGATGTATACCGAGAGAAAACCTGCGTCTGCGACATCGTACATGCGGAAGTTCACAGGGTCTTTGGGTCGTTCACGAAAATTTGGGTCCTCGCCGTGCAGGATACATTGACTGACAAAGAACTGTTTGATGAGTTCGAATGCAGTGGTGGGGCAATATTTCTGGTATTCTTCATCGAGACCACGAGCAAAATCCAACGTGGTGTTGGTAGTGATGGCCGCAGCTTCGAGAGTCGTTGCACCGGATTTGTAGAGAATCCAGGTCTCGCGGATAAAGCTGCGAAAGCGATTCATGTCGGTGATGAAAGCGTGTCTTGCCAAGAGAATCTCATAGATATCCAAGCTCTGTTCAACCTCGTATTCGTCCGCGTCAGGCGAAGAAGTACTTTCTGCTGCTCTCGACGGTGTAGGCGCGCTCAAGAAATCTTCCGATGGTTCCTCGACGTCCAGACGAGCAAACATGTTGTTAAGCTCAACAGGGTTATTCGGCATTTTGGCTTCTCCATAGTCACGGGTATGTTGTTCTCGCTCTTCATATCGTAGTCTTGGTTGAAGGGTTTCGCGCACGCCTTCCAAAATGCCAATAAAGTACTCATGAGTTTTGTTGGTAGCAGAAAACAAACCGTTTTGGTTATTCTCATCGTAGAATTTGGAATGATCTTTTCTCAGGCTTATGGCACGATCTAGCGTCGCCGCAAAGTCCGAGCTCTTTTCGATCAGGCCCTTTGCCTTGCTGGCAATGTGTTGTGCCAGAGGTATGAAGTCCTTGATGGCAAGAACGTATTTCTTTTTCGGTGGAGTGCTGGTAGGAGGAGTGCTGGTAGGAGGAGTGATGGTGCTTGGAGTCGCCGCAGCTTTAGCAGCCTTTCGTGCCTTGCCTTTCAACCGAGTAGGGGCAGGGGTTGATTTGGCCTGGGCCAGAGGCGGTTAACATATCAGCAGAATACCCATAGTGCTTCGCTGTGGACACCAGCCAGTTACCGATATGGTCGGTATCGGACTTGTACTTTCGGTAGCTACTGACAAGGGATTCGGGTAGCATGACTGTTGATTTTGGATGCCAGGTTGAAGATGGGTGATCCGAGGGTCCACACACAAGAACTTGAAGAGATCATGGAGATCTGTCTTCTTGTATGTGTATATTACTTTCCTGTCATGTGACTGAAGAATCATGTGATCCCCATATATCTGAATCACAATAGCAACGACCGAGCGATCTCACCTTCAGCAGTCCACGGCGCATCCAGAGATAGATCGAGTGTGATGATGATAATGACTCGAGCTTGGTAACTCAGCCTGCCGTCGATCAGAGCTGATGATGATGATGATGTTGATGATGATGCAAAAGAGCTTGGCTTCCCTGATTAAGTAAGTTAAGCTTGGTTTCCTATCCCGGGCGATGCCAAACAACCTCAATGCCAGCACATGTCCCCCTCCAACGCTCTTCGTTCCGTCGACTACACATTGCAATGTTCTTCGCGGACAGATACCGCTGATCCATGAAACAAGCCACGAAATGTCATGCTATCTCCTCACTCGGATCATGGCCCGGCACGCGTTCTCAGCAAGCAAAGAGCTGGCTGCACAATGTTGCCTTCCGCAATCTGCGAAGACGACCTCGCTTTGGACAAGATACCGATACCGATACCGATACCGATATCCTCCTCATAGGCTTTCTTTCATGTATCCGTCTTTCTAGAGTTGAAGATGCTGGACAGTGAGCCCGAGAAAGATCTGCGCTTACTCAGAAGCCTTACCTGTGAATGTCGTCAGTGTCGGATAACATGTCGGATAATATCTTCTTAGTTTTAGTCAAGTGCTAAGATCATCATGCCAAGATCTATACTCTTCATTTCCATAGCCCTCTTGTCTTTCCAATCCCGTCTTATCGGATACCAGATTCAAAACTCATTCCCATCTAAACATCTAATCAATTCAATACCGAACCTTTATCATGTCATCAACCAAACCTTCTTACGCAATCATCGGCGGCGGAATAGCAGGCCTCTCCCTAGGCGTCGCCCTCCACAAACGCAACATCAAAGTAACAATATACGAAGCGGCAGCGTACTTTGGTGAAATAGGCGCCGGCGTAGCCTTCACAGCCAATGCCATCCAAGCCATGAAAATCTGCGAGCCAGGCGTCTACTCAGCTTTCGAAAAAGTAGTGACACATAACCAATGGGAAAGTAAAAAGAATGTGTGGTTCGATTTTCTGGATGGTATGAAAGATGAGAAGGGCCATCAGGAAGCGGAATTCACGATTGAGAGTCCGGTGGGTCTGAGTGGGGTGCATCGTGCTGCATTTTTGGATGAGATGGTTAAACTTGTCGAGGGGCAGGGAATTGCGCATTTTGGGAAGAGATTGGTCGGTATTGAGGAGGGAGGAGAGGGGGGAAGACTGACTATGAAATTCAAGGATGGGACGGAGGCGGTGGCTGATGCGATTATTGGGTGTGATGGGATCAAGAGTCAGGTTAGACGCATTATGGTTGGACCAGAGAGTCCGATGGCGAATCATGTGTATACGCATAAATATGCTTATCGTGGGTTGATCGATATGGACAAAGCCGTCGAAACTATTGGCGAGGAGAGAGCTAAGAATGCGGTCATGTGGGTGAGAGTTTATCCTCCACTTCCTTTCAACAACCTCAAACCAGCTGCTAACAAGACTTCTCTAGGTCGGAACCGGCCGCCACCTCCTGACTTTCCCGGTAAACCACGGCACAACATTTAACCTCGTCGCCTTTGTAACAACTCCCACCGACTGGCCCGACTACACAAAATCCACCCTCCCAGCCACGCGCTCCGAAGCCATAAGAGATTTCAAAGGCTTCGGTCCCAACGTCATGAAACTCCTTGACCTGGTTCAGCCAGATTTAGATATCTGGGGCATTTTCGATCTCGAACATCCCCTCGACACTTTTGCCAAAGGAAAAATATGTGTCGTTGGTGATGCGGCACATGCCACGTCTCCGCACCATGGGTCTGGAGCAGGCTTTTGTATTGAGGATGCTGCTGTTATGGCTTCGATTTTGGAAGATCCTGCTGTTGACGGCGCGCCCGGGACAATAGAGGCGGCGTTTCAGACGTATAGTTCTGAAAGAAAGGTGAGGACGCAGTGGTTGGTTGAACACAGCAAACGTCAAGGCGATCTTTATGAAGGTAATATCCCAGAGGTGAGAAGGGATTTTGGGAAGATGGAGAGGGAGATTGTGGCGTCAAATTTTTATATTGAGAGGATGGATGTGAATGAGCTTTGTGAGAAGGCCAAGGCGAATTTGAAGGAGAGGTTGAAGACGTGAGGGCGTTTGATAGGATGGTTTTGTGAATGCATTGTTGATTGATCAACCAAATTTGCCTCATATAATAATGTAGATGATGTATACATCGTCAGAATAACATGTGCCCTTCCTTTGCAATACCGAACCAATCACAACTATCATGTCTAATCCAACCCTTCGTCCCATATGTTTGCTGGTTGCTGCAGTCCAGATCTCCAAACTCGTCTGTCGTATTTGACATTATGTCAGCCACTAGACGATTTTAATCATCTCTGATATCTCGAGGCCATAACACCACTGCTGTAGATATGGGTAGTTGAGAACGATGCGAAAACATGCCATGAAGCAAGCTGCTTTCAGAATATTTCCCCAATCAATCCAGTATCATTAAATCTGGGTACAAATATACAGAACCATTGACCTTCCTAAAAATGCCTGATAATCTGCACTCTTACATACGATCTCGAGAGCCTTACAGGCCCCTTCTCCAATTGCCAGGATCTTGAGTATGCCGAGTACCTTCTTCATAATCTTGAAATAGAGACCATGAACTTTGTCTGCCACTATGACTGTAGCAATGAGGCTTTTGCGATCTGGGGGTGTGCACATCTTCTGCCATTTCCCACTCCTTTCTCCCGCAAACCACCACAACCCCATCACCAACCCCAATCCCACTCGCCCACGCGCAAACAATATCAAACAATGCACTCTCTCTCCTTCAAACTCAGCATAGCAAGCAACCTCTCCTTGCCCTCCACACCCCCAAACCAGCATCAATCATCCCTCCTCGATACCGCAAACTCACCAAAAAGCCAACGCCCTCAAACCCTTCTCAAACCCCTCTCGCACCCCTCAACGTCGAAAATGTCTCTCAAGTCCGTCCTCGAATCCACCCTCATCGTCCTCCCTAGCTGCTGCATCCACTGCTTCATCAAACAACCCGTCATCACCGTCCAGCGACCCCGTCGGGATACCCTTGAACTCGCCGATTACCACGCAAGCCTTACCAAAGATGGAAATTAGGGAAAGGGGATAATGAGGAAGATGAGCGTGTATTAGAGGCGTACTGCGTGTCGTTCGAGGGGGCAAGAGAGAGAAAGACGAGCAAGTTTTGCTAGTCGTTAGCTAGAGTAATGATTGCATGGAATGATGAGGGGGGCTGCAGTGCTACGCACCTAGGAAGCGAGCCTCAAGAACGTGACGGGGCATCTTCAAATCCTGGCCGGTACGCCAGAAACCTAGCAGCTCGAAGATATTCTTAGCCACTGCAATTCGAATACAATAGTTGTGAGATCCCAGGCCCCTCCATCATGCCATCAGGTGCCTATTCGTTGATCCAATAGGCGTTTTGGCCACACAGAATTATCCCCTATAAATGTTCCACCACGGGCTGAGCTTCACCATCACTTCTACAACAACAACAACCCACCAACAGCGATCGACATCTTCATCGAGAGACTTGAGGCACAGCCTTCGTATGCAGCTGGGTCAAGCCATGCTGTATACAGAGACCGTTTGCTTCAGCAATCGAGTGCAGTGGTCAGTCGGCGGCGGCGGCGTTGCTGTTGGCTGTTGTTGTTACTCACATCGGAATTTTCGCACTCATCTCCATCACCTACACCTACACCAATTGCATCTACAACCATCCGCATCTATCCATCACGAGTAGATCTACGGGCCACTGCTGATAGACCGACCTCTCCGGCGATGGCCGCCGCCCTCACCGCAGGCCGCCGCCATTGAGCGACGTGAAAGATGGAATCGAAGACCCGCTTCGTCCCCTCCATCACTAGCTACAGCAGCCGAGGACTGCAAGAAACCTCTACGCCGTGCTGACTGTTATTACTGACGCCGCTTCCATCGCCGCGCAACAGAGGCTTGAGCCTTCGCGAGACAGCCCCATCCTAATTGAAATTCCAAGGCCGAACAAGTTGCAGTCACTCATGTAGCAACAATCACATCGACCCTGCCAATGGCTTGCTGTTGCATGAATGGTTGTAAGCTGATCGGCCATGGGAATTCCGCTTAGGGTAGGACTAGGTCGCAAAATCAACCAACCTCACACCAACAACGTCGAAACAAACAGCGACCAGAAGCCAGCGACAGTCTTGAGCTCGTGTCGCGAGAGCCTCATCACCGTTTTGCTCAATGTCGTCGCACCTCCGATGGTGTTCGCAATTCTTGGCCATATCAATCCTGTAAGTTTGGCTTTCCCGCGCTGATATTTTGGTGAACAGTCCAGCTAACCAACAAACATTCTCACAGACGTGTCACTCTTGCAAGCAGGACGACCGAACCACCTGCGAGACCCAAGCTCTTCAATGCGCGCCATCTACACCAACCCCACACAGCTCATAGCCTTCGGCGACACAGCTCAACTTCATCGACCCACATCGACGCCGAGCTCTCGACCATAAGCTCAACGACCCTCGACTCTTGGCCCACTCTTGCCAAACTCACCAGCTTCGGCACGCACACTGTCGCCACTCTCCAATTCCCGCCGGCGCTGATCACATACCCATGCCTCAGGATGAGTCTCCCTCTTTTTTCATACCATCCTTCACACTATTCTTCCCAATGATGAGAGCACGGCGGCTTTTCCTGCTGAGGTATTAGTCTCTTAGCTATGAAAAAATCCCAGTCGAAGGTCCAGCACGCATTTGACGCGCTCACATACTTGATTACGAGGCCTTTCGAGGTCAATGACTAGACACAAGAGCTTTTCTGAGGGAAACTTTGCGCACACCCCTTCACTCCGCACTCCTTGCATATGATGACTCTACCACATGGACGGTGTTCTCCACGTTGATCTAGCCCTCTGTGGTTGGAAAATGTGCGACAACCCCGAAGTGTGCATTCGATCTAATCTTAGCTCATTCGTGACCATGATCTCAAAAAAAATGGAGAGCCCACAGAACAAACCCGTCTGATGCAAATCTCGCTCCACCCCCAAGCTCTTGATTGTTGATCTGAAAAGACGCTGACTACTTCCAGACAAGGCTTGCCTTGGGATGTTCATTGCGTTGGTTGCATAAGAAGTAAGTTTGCATCCTCTTTTCATTCATAACCCTTGCAAATGAAGAACGGCTATACACGGTGCGTTATTCACGTTGAACTAGCCCTCTTGTGGTTGGGCAATGTGCAAAGACCAGAAATGAATCTAAGCCAATCTAAGCTCTGGCTGAAAAGCCGTGACCATGATTAAGAAACCCTCGTCGAACAGACGTTGAACAGACGATTCTGATGCATTTCTCTCCTCGCAACCAAGCTCTTTACTCAAGGATT